>VDFB02282031.1:23686-92685 GCA_007258455.2 Sequoia sempervirens | reverse complement strand
CCTTACTCAAGAAAGTTGTGAAGGGTATACCTTTCTAGTTGGTAAAATAAGATTTGATATTATTGATGGTAATCTATAATCAAATATAAAATATCCAACAATGAGAAAATAATCCTTTTTATCACAAAAATGAAGAAATGGAGTGCTTGACTAATAATGTTAATTGTTAGCAGGGAAATTGACAGAGCATAGACACAGCATAAAAACTTATTGCAAACAACTACAACTAGGTTGTGGAGCTCCCAGTTGACAAGTCAACTCCAAGAAGTATTATAGATTGTAAGGGTCACATACCACTTGGAAAATATATTTGTAAAGTATAAAAAATATAACAAAGTAAGATAGAATGATAGATATATATGAAGGAATGAATTACTGAATAGATAGAAAGAATAAAAGATATATGTTGTAAGACATCCAATTGAATGATGAGAATGTAATACATATTATATCAATAGATGAAGGTTGAACAAAGACTATATGGTATGTTATGAATATGATCTAATTTTTTTCTAACATTATTCTATTATCTTATTTGATTCCACAACATAGAATGATCTCATATCCCTCTCCTCTTACTGAGTCTGGGGTATAAATACATTAAATAGAGAATACTTGGGACATAGAACTCTAGTCTATGATATCCTACTTTTCTTGAAAATTTGATTTTGTTGCCAGGACCTTGGTTAAGTAGTATAGAGGAAATATAAAATAATTAAATTTCTAACTCAAGTAGGGATATTAGAAAGTAATATGATAATTTCCTTATAAATTTTTGCATTGTTTCCTTGGGGTCAACCTCGTGAGATAGGGTTAGGCATCTAGGGGATGGAGAATGGATAAGGGTGATCTCCAAAAGGAATTCCTAAAAATATGTGACCAATCAATATAGATACAAAATAACTACCATGGGATGAAATAAAGGAGTAATGTAACACCAAATTATAAACATCCATGGAAAAAGGAGAGAATGAGAAAACTAGAGAAATTAAAGAGGAGATTAAGTTGATAAGAAAAAGAAACATGGAAAGACAAAACACTATAGAAGAAAGAAGAAAAAAATAGAGAATGGAAAGCGAAGAAAGACGTCATAAAAGAATGTAGAATATGGAGAAGAGTGAGGGTGAACATGCCAATGTGGGTGTTGTTGAATGTGTCGATGTGGGTATTACTAAAAAGAAGAAAGGAAAATAAAATTGTTATAGAGTAAGAATGGAAGACTCTAGAAAAAATGACCTCTCATTTGGAGGAAGCAAGAGAAATCTTGAGAAATTTGGAAAGAAATATATAATATTATGGGACATCAAGAAAATTATGTTGAAATGAACAAGACAACTGAGAAGGGGGGTGAATCAGTTGTAGCAAATTAAACCTTCAAAACCCTCAACAATAATTAGATCCACAAGCATTCACTAAACCCTTATTCTATTAGTTTAATTAAACATGAAATGTAGATAACAAAAACTGAAATCACAACATCATACACAAGAGAACACTAGATTTACGTGGAAATACCAATGAGGGAAAAACCACGGTGAGGATTATCTCATAATATAAGTAATATAAAAACTAGTACAAAGGGGTTCACTTCCATAATAGGACACACTATCCAAAAGGCTCATAGCTAGTTATTATTGCCACAAAAAGAATACAAGAAGGTAGAAGAAGAAAGTTAAATAGAGAACACTTCTCAATGAAACAAGGAGTCCACCACAATTACTCGCACACTTTCACAATCTCACATGAAATATTTTGGATGCCTTCAGCTCACTTCCTTTAGGAACCCTAACATGAAGTTCTCACTACTCTGCTCAAAATCACATCACATACATCATCCATATCAATTTATCATCTATATTACTTCTTACTCTTTCACTTGTCTCACTTGCATCAACACCATACATATTTATACCAATTTCTACCTTAAAAACTTTCTCCAATATCGGCCACTAGCCGTTATACATACAAATTCAAAATAGGTTGGCACCTAAACATTCCTGTGGTGGATAGGAATGAAAGGTGACCTATATAAATCTTTAATTAGGACCCAAATAGATCCCAACACACTTCAACATGCTTCCACAATCCTTGCATGTAGTGTTAAACACAAGGTCGACCAACACCCATGCAAAACACCATAATCATTAAGTACACCCTTCAATCTGAAAAGCCGAAAGTTTTGGACAACATAATTCACTTGAATTCAATCCAAAATGATCCAAAAACTACTTAAGATTCATAAAACAATTCATCCAACCTCGCATCATATAAATAATTCAACTAAGAACAACTAGTAACCCTTATTTTCATACTAATAAATGAAACTCACACTGTACTGCACCAAAGCAAGTAAAAACTGAACAAGAATACAAAAAGATAAAAGCATTATAAGAAATTTCCAAAATCTGCACAACCTGAAGCAAAACAACAAAGCAAATACATTTCTCCCAGACCACAGAAAACATCATTGAACAACTAGTTCACACACTGGTGAAAATATCTCGCACTGTACAATGATCCAAAAACCCAAATTCTGAATATATAAACCTTTGACAACTTTGATTAATTTTTAAAATCTGCACAAGCATAGCATGAACACAGAAAGAATACAGAGCACAACATTTGCACAACATAGTTTACTCTATTTATCAATTTTCTCAATATCTTCAACATCTTCAAGCCACAGTTGACATCAATGACAACACCAGTTAGTATACTTCCTCTTGACATCAATGACAACACTAGTCAGTAGACTTCCTATTGAAATCAATGAAAACACCTTCATTCTTGCAACAAATTATTGGTAGATGGCTATGGAAGAAAAGCGGCTCCAACACTACCACACTTAACTAAAACTCCACTAATGAAACCAAACTTATCAAATGCCATAATCAAATTGGATGAAACATATCTATAATTCTTAGGAACCTTGGAGAAAATATTATTTGTTAGAGAAGATTACTTGGAATAGTTGGTTAATAAGATTCTGAGGAAATTAATAAATGAGGAAATAAAAAAATAAAATAAAGTCATGTTTAATTTGGGGAAATACTTGTCAATGATAACAAACAAGATGTCACTCACAAATAAAAAGATATCACTAAATATGAAATTTAATTATAAAGAGGCACAACCCTCAAATCAAGACCCATCCCCTATGCCATATAAAGCTAGGATAATTTCAATTCAAGAGATACCACAAGATGAGAGTAAGAATCCACAAGAACAATTTACAATAGATTGTGAAGAGATTCTAGGAAAATAATATTTTGAGACCAAACTAGAAAGGGATAAAGCCAGATAAAATAATCCTATAGTAATAAGAAACACTAAGGAGAAGAAAGTGACAGAGTCCTACCACAAAGCAAAAAAATAAATAGTCAAACACACAATGGAGCCTTCAATCAAACTTTTAGTATTTAGCAAGGACACTACCAAAGCTTCTTGAGAATATTTTATACTAGAATCCATTTGATAGAGAAAAGTATTTGATGAAGACAAGTATAAATTCTTTGACTTTGTTGGATATATAAGAAAATATGCACTGGATTGGTATAGGAAGACCTATTTGAAACACGGCATAGACTAGGAAAATATTAAGAAGGAACTTTTAGAAAATTTTGATTCTCCAAAAATACCATATGAGAGTGTAAGAAAAATGTGAGACTTGGTACAGAAGAGGGAAGATAGTTAAAGACTATAACAAGAGATGAACAAAGAAATCTCTCAGAAACTAGAGGAACCTTTAATAGAGAAGAAAAAAATTGAATGGTTTTTCTTTGGGTTGGATAAATAAATTAGAGATGTATTGGATAAAAGAGTCTTTGACACTTACTCAGATGTGATAACCCTAGCATACCACATTGGAGCACAACCCTAGATGAGAAAAAATAAAGAGAAATAAAGTGATGTATTAGAGAAAATGTAATTAGAAATTGGATAGTTAACATTATGTTAGGAGATAATGGTAAAACAAGAAATAAAAAAAGGAAAACAAAAGATATGGTGCTTATATTGCTCAAGGGAGGGTCACATGACAAACACTTATCTGAAGGAACAAGGTGAAAAGAGGGCCACTGCCTTAAGAGTAGAAATCAAAATAGTACTACGAAAGCTTCAATTAGTATTTTAGGGATTATGCAGTGAGTGGAATGATCATGAAACAAATGATTGTCCATCAATGAGGTTCTAAGTTTAAAATAAATAAACAAACCACAAATATTGATGCCCTAATCATAACTATGATCATCAAATTGATCAAAAGATGGCCAAATTTCCCCTTTACACACAAGAATTTGGTTACATAATGCCTCCATGAAAAAAAAATAGGAATGCCAATGTATTGTAGAGTACCCCTCCACAAAAGGGTGAGTGCGGGATCATGGGGGTCCAAAAAGTGGCGATATGAAAAAAAAGGTGTTTATTATTTGCCCAAAAATGTGAAATTCCTCTTTGAATTTTTACTAGGGTCGGGTAAAAAGTGCATGCTGCCATAGTAAGAACCAGAGAAAAATGGAATTTGTTCGAAAAAAATATCCATTCTAAGTGGATGTACATTCAAACAGATATCCATTCTAAATGGATATCTGTTTCTCATGAAATCATATACAAATATGTATATTATATATATAATATATGATATATACATTATATTATTATATATAATATATAATATATAATATAAACTTTATATTATAATAATATATATTATATATTTTATTATTATAATATAATATTTTTTGTATTAAATATAGTTTGAGCAACATATACATATATCAGATAGTAGTACTACTGCTTATCAAGAAGGCACCTGCTACACGTGGGTTACATATACATGAGGATTACATAGAATTCCACATATTTATAAATCAGTTAACATATTATATCAAGCTAGCCTACTGTGAGGTTTTGTTGGGTATCTTCATTTTCATGGCTTTGCAAACCAAAACCTGTAAATCATCTTATCGTTGTTGTTCCTGTCAAAAAACCATATCCTTGTACCTATCGGTTGTTGTTGTCCCTGCCAAAAATCCATATCATTCCTCTGAACTGTACCATCTGCCCCATACATAGTTTGTATATTACTTCCAAAAAGTTCCCTGATCAAAAAAATAAGCCTTCTTCTAGTTTAGGTAGTTGACCCCTCACTACCAATTGGGTCTTTCATTCCTAGCAAAGCCTCAGCTTCCTCAAGCTCTTCTCTGGTAAATTCATCAGGTCGAAGCAATGTTGGTGGGTTCTCCAACTGAGCTTCTTTTGCCACTTTTTCATTAAAATCCTCTTGGAAGATCTCCAATGCTTGAAGGAATATCTCTGAGCTTGGTTGCCCAACCTACCAAGTGTGACTAAACCTGCCTCTCGTAGGTGAATTTACAAAACACCATCCTCTAATGGCTTGAGAAATTTGAACTTTGACACCTTCATAGTCATAGTGACTTGCATTGCAATGTTATGAAGAGTGATTCTTCTTGAAGACTCAGTAAGTACCCTTTAAATATTTCATCATTTTGTGCTTTCCAGATGTGCCATAATATTTCAATTGAAACATTAGACCAAAACAGTGTTTGTTCCTTTCCAAACTTATTATTCCTGAATAAAATGACCCTATCCATTCTGAGTGTTTCATTATTATTCCAAATGTCTAGGTGTTACAACAAAGTTTCCAAATTTTCTTTGCAAATATACATTCAAAGAATGTGTGTTTTATTGTTTCTGATACCCTGCATAATCTACAAATTTCCAATTCATTTGAGTTTGTTTTAAAATCCAATATGTGGAAGAGAAAGAGCCATATGAAACATGATTTCCTTGGTTCAGTTGTTTTGGACCAGTTATTTGAGAAAAAATTTGACCATTCATTGTCATTGAAGTTTGTATTCCACTTGTTAATAAAAAAATAATAGATATCCTATTGCTTAGAGAGAGTGTTATAAATGGTTTTTGTATTGATTTTGATGATACTGGACCCATCGGTCCATAAGAACTCTTTGAATTGTTCTGGGTTAGATTTACAATTCACCAACCATTCCAACTCCTAGCAGGCCTCTCTAAAAATGGAGTAAGTTCTCCATTGGGTATCCAGAATGTGAAACTCAACCTTTAGTTGATTCCAATATTTTAACAACCTGTCCTTCAGGATGTCTGCAAATTTTTTGATTCCTTTACTGCTCCAGTTCTTAGCTAAACAACCCTATAACAAAGCCAAAGGTTTGTCTTTGTGTTTGAGGTTCCACCACATAGACCTATGTGTGAATAAGGTACTTCCCTAAAGGAACTGTGAGTTGTGTATGTGTTCTTTAACAAGTTCCCATGCTTTCCAAATACTTCTAAAAACCATTGAGCCTTCAGGGGATATGGGGTGATGGCAGCTAAGAAGGTCACTTAGGGGGAGGTTTTTACAACTTTTCCCATGCTTTGGAGAGGTTCTTTGTATGTTGCTTTTGATCAATACTTTTGAAGGTTCATTTCCAACCAAGGCCCTGAAAATCCACTTAGCAACCAAGCCAATACCTTGGGATCTCAAGTCTTTAAGTCCAAGCCCCCCCCTCAAATTTACTAACACAACACCACTTCCAATTGATTGCATGCCTCTTTCTATTTCCCTTCCCTTCAGACCAGAGGAAGTACCAGATCTATTTTTGGGTCTCCTCAACTTGATAACTACAAAATAGCCAAAATGAGGTAAAGTATAGGTTGTAGGAAGACAAAAAAATTTGGTAGACCTAAACTCTCCCAGCCATTTAGAGGTAGTACCGACTCCACTTTTCAAGATTCTTCTCAATCCTAGTCTTGATCCAGTTCCACATTTCCTTAAGGTTTGGACATACAACAAATGGTATGCTCAAATACCTTACTTGATGGTTTGGCCCTCCCCATTGAATTCCATACCTGTTCACCCACTCTCGGGGACTTTCCTGCCATCCTAGTAGTATTGACTTAGAGAGGAAGATATTTGCACCATAGGCTTCACAAAAAGTGTTTAGTTTAATCATCAGGTTGGCAACATTATCTTCTTTCAGCAAAGGGAAAATTATTGTGTCATCCATGAACTGTACATTCAAAATTTCATCATTTTTGGGGAGAAAAATACCCTTAACTCTTGGTGAGGGTTCTTTTTTCTAAGGATGTAGTATAAGGAATCTGAGGAAATTACAAACAGTGCCAGAGCCAATGGGTAGCCTTGCTTGATTAATCTTTGTAGAGAAAAATCTTTTGTGCGTGAACAATTCACATCAACTTGGGCCACTACATCCTTGAACAAGGTGACTTTCATGTTGCAAAAGGCTTGTGGGAAGCCAAAATCCTCAAGGGTTAGTCTAATGAAAGACCACCCCACCTTGTCATATGCCTTTTCAAATTCCAAGAGCAGGATGGTTGCCTTTTGCTTAGAGACCCTAGCCCATTCTAGTGCCTCCCAATTAGTAATCAGATTCTCCAAGATGTATCTACCTTTGATGAACCCAGTTTGAGTTGAGCTAATAATTTTGGGCAGAACGCTGTTCAGTCTCCTTGCCAAGACTTTGGCTAGAATTTTGTATGGTACATTCAACAGTGTTATGGGTCTCCAATTCCTTATTTGGGTTTTGTCACCTTCTTTTAGGAGAATCTTAATAATACCTTTGTTTATGTCGTTCCCTAAGGAGCCAACATCCAAGGCCTCTTTATACACTAGGAAAAGATCATCCACAATCCACTCCTTGAAAGCCTTATAAAATTTTGCAGGAAGGCCATCCACTTTAGGAGACATTTCATTTTGCAAAGATTCAATTGCTCGTTTGATTTCATCCTTAAATACCTCATGAACCAGCTCCTCCACATCATCTCCATCAAGCTTCTTGGGGATGACGCTCCTGATTAAACCCTTAGCATGATCACAGTCTATCCCACCACTTTCAAAGGAGAAGAGGTTCTTGTAGAACCTAAGGAACTGAATTTTGATTGCATCTTGATCAAAAATTATCCCTTCATCCACCTGAATCTGCTCAATATGTTCCTTTAAGTTCTTTTCTTTTATGATTTTAAATAAAAAAATTGACCCCTTGTCACCTTTTTCCAACCAATTTACCTTGGACCTAATTTTTAACCCCTAGATCTTCTTGTTTTGAAGTCTTCTCAATGAATCTCTAGCAAGGACCAGCATGTTCCCCAATTCCACATTGTTGGGGTCCTTTTGAAGCTTGGCCTCAGCTTTCAACATGTTTTCTTGGAGGAGGCCTTCCTCCCTTCTACTATCCTTATCCCTCTTTTTTCCTATGGTTTGAAATAAAGCTTTCCAACCTTTGACATTCAGGTTCCATCTTTCTATAGCGCCTAGATTTTTGTAAATGCATTTGTTTATCATTTTGAGGGTTAGGATGGCATCTGTACAATATTTTTCCTGAAGTAAATTGGTGTTAAGAAGGAATCCCCCACCCCCCCGTCTCCCCCCCCTGCCCTTTCTTGAGAAGGACCCTTATTTTAACAGGGTTGTAGTCAGAAAAACTATAGGGGTGAACTTCAATTTTGCAACCGTCTTGGAGAGAGTCGAGGAGGAAGTATTCTTTGTTTATATAGAATCTATCTAACCTACAATATATCCTTCGGTTCCCTTTTGTGCATTGAACCTTGTGTACCATATGCTTCGAAATTCCTTTTTTTCACCCTTCACTGGATCAATCAATTTGAGTTTACCTTTCATTCTTGACAAGAAGTACTTTTCATTTCCCTTCCATTCCATGTCTCTTCCCCCAAGTTTGTCTTCTTGGTTCTCGATCATATTGAAATCCCCTCCAAGGATCTAGGGGATGCTCTCCAGTTCATACATCCATTTCCAAAGCTTAATTATCTCTCCATATTTATTTAGATCATACACTAAGCAAATTCCAAAGGAGAGGTCACCCTTTTTTAGAGTTACCCATACAGCCATGTTGCATGGGGAAACTCCATGATTCATGATATATTGCGCCCAACTTTTTGCAATAATAATAGTTGTCCCCCCTGCCCTTCTCATGGTTGGTGACAAAATGGACTGACTCCCTCAAAATGAAATTGAGGTTAGTTTCTAGCATAAAACTTGTTTCCTTAATTTCCTAAAGCAATACCACATCCTTTCATTTGCATTGATTGAAAAACCTCCTAACAATTTGTTTTCTATCTGGGGATTCTAGTCCCCTTACATTCCATGAGATACAATTAAAATTCATTTGACTCAAGGTTTGGGATTGATTACTTTTCAGGCCTAAAGCTCTCAAAGCATTTAGGCACCTTTTGCTCTACTTCCATCCTTTTGGGTGATGGGCTTGCAATAAATACATTGAGTTTCTTCCTTTTTTGCTTGGAGAGAAGTTTAAGGTTACCTTTTCCTTCTGTAATTAGGGTTTATGTCCCTTTTCTTGGTCTTCCCCTTGGTCTACGAGAAACTTATGTTTTAACCTCTCCCTTAGGGACTCCCTTAGTTGTCAGGTCCCCTATATCCTTTGAAATTTCAGTAGGCCCCAAAAGCTTATTTCAACTAGCATTGTCAACCATCCCTACTACAATGTCTCCCCCTCAGCTTGAGAACTGACCTCATGCTCACCTATAGCCAGCCCTACACCATTGGTGCCTTGAATGCAATCACCAATGTGTCTATTTTGAAGATCACCTCCTCCTAATGATTGGTTTGTAACCAACCCATCAATGATGCCAGGGTAGTTATAATTGGGCATCAGACAGGTTTCAAGGGCGTTCACAATATCTTTAAATTTTCCAAGCTTATCCTCCAACTGTTTCAGTTTGTTAGGACTTTCTTTATATAGCCTAAAATATTTTAGGAAATAGGTTTGGTTGTTGGGGGTAGGCATCTCTCCTACCCCACTCCTGGAGTTACTCCTTAATTTGTCCATTACCAGTTGTTAGGTGTTCTTCTTGTAGTTTTTATCTACATAACTTTTTGTTTAGAATGGGCTCAATCCCCTTTTTTCTAGGTCCTCATTGGATAAGGCAAGATCCACTCCATCAGGATACTGGGGGATTGGAAAGGTTCCTTCAAGCTCAATTGAGGAGGGGTTTCCTTCCCCACAAGCCTCGCTATAGCCTAACCCCAAGAGTGCATCAACCATGTTCTTAGTTTCAAGTGATTTTGTTTCCATACTCTCAAAATTTCTTTCCAAGTCAAAGTTTGAGTCTTGGCTTGAGGCATCAAAAAATTCCTCTTCCTCCAAAGATCCATCGTCTGTGTCACTAGACCAAGGCTCTGACATGTCCTTTGGGATCTCCACCATTAAATTTTCACTGGAATTGTTCTGGGTCGATGTTTTATCCCCACCCACGCTCCTTCCTTGTTCTAATTCTTCATCATTCTCTATCCCAATGCTAGTATTGTTATGGGGGCTACCACACATAGCGGAGGCCAAGATTCCTTGAGAATTGTTTAGAACCTTGATAGAGTTGCTAGGTTTTTGGGTCGCTTCTTTTGACACAATATGATTATGTTTTTCCTTCGGTTGTGTATTGTTTGTTATATTACTGAGTAGGGGACAGTTCCTCCTAATATGTCCTTCCCGCCTACATAGATAGCAAGTGTTTAGGCCCCCTAGAATCTCAAGGTTGCACATGGTGTCCCCTATGTTGAGCTTCAACAAGAGGGCATCTGAAAAATCTACCCTAGGCATGAGGGAGACCAAAATTCTTGCATCCGCGTGGGGTAACACTGATTTGGTGTTGTCAATCCTTAAAAAAATTTCATAGGACTCGATCAGGAGAGGGATGAAGGCCCATATTCTTGGTGGTATATTTTAAACTTTCAGCCATTTAGGGCTCGAAAGAGCCAAGACTTCATCATTGAGGGCTTCTGGTGACCATGCCACAGCCCAAAAAATGTTATTACCAATATTCCAAAACTACTTATTTAGGGCTTTCATTTTCATTTCATGGTTTTTTAGAAAAATAACATACAATCCCTTTTGTATCATTCTATAGTATGTAAAAAAGATCCCAATTTTTTTCCCCCAAATGTTATTTAACCATTCATCCATGAACTTCCTCTCTAGGACCCTATCTATGTCCACGACGGCCAGGAAAATTCCCATATTTTTCAATTTGAAATCATGTTCACAAAAAGCATTTAATAACTTTTGATTAGGTACCATGATGTCGATTTTTGGGGAGCCACGAGGGCACTTACCTCTCCATTGGCCCCCATCTTCACCGCTCCCTCCTTCCTGCAAGACAAATCCAACACCTACAAGAAACACATAGCCTTCGCTTTCCATAGACTTCACCCACCACGATGTTGTGAAAGTATTTTGGTTGTGGATGCCCTTCCGCACCCACGCAAGGTATTTTATCTCATCCATCAGGTGGTTTCGTATCCCCTCTCATCATACTTCACACTATCCACACCCTCCGCATGAGCGAGGCTAGGAAATTTGCAGGGGTTCACACACGAGAAGGAACGAACAAGCCCACTTCGCATCGCCACACAGAAGAAGTTGTGGAGGAGGATAGAGCCTCCCCCACACACACGAGCTAAACGTCAATCAAAACCCTCAAGTTGCAGGGCCCAATCTCCCACCAATACTCATTATAATATAATATTAATATAATATATAATATGCAATATATATTTGTTAGGAAAATGTGTCTCAACCTTGCAATTATATATGGTTTATTGTTGATAGGTGGTGACTAATCATGTAAATATTGTACACTCGTGGCAAGATGTTAAGGTTTTTTTCCTGCTAACATTTTAAGGATTTTTCCTGATGACACGTCAAGGTTTGTTTGTTAACCCATCAAATGAAAAATGACCTTGTAAAACCCTAATTCTAGAAGGTTCTGAAAAGCTTGTTAGAAGCAATTAGGATGTATGTAGACATGTGTGTATTCTGAGAGTCTGATAGCAATCGTGTTGTCTCTTGATCTCTGGTGGTGATGCTCCTGTGAGAAGCTTGTTTTGCAAGTGTATTGTAATCTTTTGATTTCTGAATAATATATTAAGCGGCTTTTGGAGTATGGGGTTTTTCTCCCAAAAGGTTTTTCCTCACATAAATCTTTGTGTTGTGGTATGCATGATATTTGTGTTTATTTTTGTTTAAGTTTTTGTAACTGTTAAAGATCTGTAAAGTTTTTCATTTTTCTCCTCTCAAGATTAGTGTAGGAAGTTGTTCCACTACCTTAACTTCCTTACAATATTATATTATATAATTAGTATATAATATATTATATTATATAATTAGTATATAATATATTATATTATTATTAATATATAATTTATATAATATATTATACTATTAATATATAATATATAATATATTATTAGTTGGAATCGGCATTCTTTAAAAAAATACATATGAAACAAATGGATATCCTTTACAAAAGTATAAAAGAAAAAAAAGTCGAAACTCAATCTTTTTAATATATAATATTATTATATTATATAATTAATATATAATATATATATTATTTTATTTTATTTTTAGACAAGTGCTACCTAAGGGGGTAGCTCACTATATTTCTTTAAACCGAAAGATATACATAAAGAAGTTGAGGGAAAACATTCAATGATATAGGTATCCTATGCCTTCAGTGATTTCCACTAGCCTAACTACAACATTTTGGTCGATGAGACCAGGATTCTTAGCCAGGAACTTAATGAATTCATCCACATTGTAGTTATGCTCCACACCTCTCTTGTACAATTTCCAAGCTTTTTGGAGTTTGATCTTCTTTTCCTTGTTTAGATTCAACACTCCAAGAGCAAGCCCATGTTCAAGATCAGTAGCCACCCCATCGATGGAATTCATGTCAGGGTATTAATGACCAAGGTGACTTTGTATCCATTGTGTGGACTTTGACTCAACAAACAAAGAGTATTTTACCTCATACCAAACATACGGAAACTTTGTTTAAAGTATAGGGTTGGGTTGTGTTAAAAACATTTTGGACCAGTCACACAAAGAGGTATAGAACACCTAACATGCAACTACTTCACAAACTATTTTAATACAACTTTTATACACTCAATAAAGCAAGTATTCGCCATGGTAATATTAAAAAAATATCTTACAAACAACAAATTGAAATGACGCTCAATTGCCCCCATTCCTTTTTCTCCAAATCCTTATGGACATCCTTGAGAGATCTTGGGAATGAGTCAATAAAATCAATCATAAAAAGAAGACTACAAAAAAAATAAAACAATGTTGTTATATCACTTGCCATATTTGTTTGGGGTGGGTCTATTATCCAATGTTGATCATGTCTATCATAGGAACGGATCCATTAAGGCATATCTCAGGATGTTGTTCGTACCTTGTCAAACAATATGTAGGTAATACCTTGGCACTTGTTCTCATTTGTTTGTAATCAAATCTTTTTGATTGTCTGCTTGAAAGTTCTAGCTTTTGATGTTTTCTTTCTTTGTTTGTTTATTTTGTCAAAGGGTGAGCATGATAATTTTTTTATTATGGATGAACAGTTTATTGCAGATTGTGATGATGGGATGGGTCTAAGTTTTTATGATTTTTTTTTGTTTTCAGAGGGCTAACCTAGGGCCTCGGGGGATCATCAAAGATAAGCCTTGCCTACACTATACACGCAAAGGCTCATAGTTTGCTTGGTTTGAGTGTTTTTGGATTTTGGATTTTTGATTTTCTTTTTTTTTGGATTTTGTATTTTTTGACTAAGTTGAAATAAAGCATGTTAGAAACCTAAGGGGACTGACCTAGGGTCTTGGGGGCTAATAATCCTTTCCTACGTTGTACATGCAGAGACCATGTAGTTCGACCGTTTGACTCAAAGCATAAACTATTTTTGGGTAAATAACATTGATAATTTGGATTGATATTCCACTTCTGTGTCTAGAGGATATGTTGTGGGAAATCTACTTGAACTAGCTATGAGGTTCAAGAAAATTTTGATATCTTAGACTGTTTGAGTGAAGGAATAACCCCACGATGTTTTTTTCTTTATGTTTTTCAAATGTTTTTGATCTTTTTTGGTTTTCTAGATTTTTTTGACTTTTTGTGGTTTCTGTTGTTTTTTATCTTTTGTTATTTTCATGATCATGATAGGACTCTCAAAGATCTAATCCATGACCAGCCTTTTGAAACTACCCCCAATTGTTGACAAGACGACTTTCCTTAATCAGCGATAAACCATGGTTGGATACACTGTCTTATTTTGAAATGAATGGGTGGATGATGTGGATAGTACCGATAGATAATGATGCAAGTTTTATTCAAACATAGCACCTGTTTGCCAAGTTTTCACTACGGTACCTATTCTAGGAGCGCCACAAAGTGGTTTTCACTCAGAGAACGTTTTATTTCTCTTTACTTTTTTTCTTGCTTTTTTTATTTTTTTGTATTTATTATCCCTTTTTTTTGGGATTTTTACCCTTTTTCCTGGGGTATTCTGACGTGCTTCATGTGTAGAAATTCTTGAGGTGGTTGTTGTTCAGCGGTTCGGCTAAAGGTTCTCCTTCAGGAGTAGCTAACTGATATGCCCCAAAGCTACAGCTTGATGTGATGACAAACAAGCCTAACCAGTTGGGTTCAAATTTTCCTTTGCCATCCTGATTTAGTTGTACCTTTTGATTCTCTTTGAGGAATAATTCACCAACTTCAAAGTTCCTATCCTTGATATTTTTTTCATAGTTTTGTTTGATCCAATTCTGATAAACCTACAGATGGTTTAACGCGCTCAAATTCCTTTCATCTAGGAGTTCTAATTCATTTAGCCTGGATACCCTAATTTTTCGTTGTTGACCATGCCTTTTAGTGAAACTCATAATGAAGGGATTTAGACCTCAATAGGCAAGACAACTTCTGATCTATAGACCAAGGAAAATGGTGTGGCGCCAGTAGGTGTGCAAATGCTAGTTTGATAGGCCCATAAGGTTGGGTTTAGCTGCAAATTCCAATCATAGCCGACTTCATTAACAGTCTTTTTGTGTATTTTTCAGTATGGTTTTGTTAGATGCCTCAACTTGACCATTTCCTTGGGGGTAATAGGGCGTGGAAAATCAATGTTGCATAGAAAATTGGGAACAGAGCTCTTGGACATCCTAATTTTTGAATGGGGTTCCATTATCTGTTATTATTGCTTAGGGAATTCCATACCTGCAGATGAGATAATTCAAAATGAATTTTGATATATGTTTGTTGGTGATAGGTCAATGGAATTGTCTCTATCCATTTAGTGAAGTACTTTATTCTATGATAATGAATTTGTGCCCGTTGGATGAAGCTAGTGATATCTTGCCTACCAAGTCTAATACCCATTGCGAAAAAGGCCATGGTGTGGTTATAGGTCTCAATTCCTATGTTGGTGCATGAACCAGGTCACTGTGTTGACATTGTTGACACTTTCTAGAATATTGTATGCATTCTTGTTCCATGGAGGGCCAGTAGTATCTTGTTCTGAGCAGTTTTAGGACTAGGTTAAGTCCACCAAAGTGGGATCCGTAAATACCTTTGTGAACCTCTTGTAAGGTTGTTTGTGCTATTTTTGCGTTAAGGCACTAGAGTAACATACCATCTAGACTACGACGGTATAGGGTATCTCCTAAGATGGTAAAATGGAAAGTTCTACGAGTGAAGGTTTTCTTTTGGGTGGTCGTTAAGTCAAGTGGTATGGTACCATGTTGGATGTAGTCAAAGGTATCTTGGTACCATGAGGAGTTAGGACCAACAACAACACATACCAATTCTAATTCTGTGATGTTGAATGCTGGTACAAATAGTTGTTCCATGAGGAACTCATACTTATGCACGTTCTTAGGAATATCAAGTAGTGAGCCTATTGTTTCCATTGCATCGACAGCTCTATTATTGATCCGATGAATTTTCTCAAAAGTTATTCTGATGAAGTATTCCTTTAAGCTATCCACCATCCTTTTATATGGTAGCAGTTTTTCATCTTTTGTCTGGTACTCATCATTCACTTGTCTGATCACTAGCTAAGAGTCTCTAAAGACATGTAGCTCTTTTATTCTCCATTCAATAGCCATTTTAACCCTGTGATAAGAGCTTTGTATTATGAGATGTTGTTTGTGCATGGGAATGCAATCCTATAGGCCTTGGGTATACTATCTCCTTAGGGTGTGAGAAGTAGAATACCAGCTCCAGATCCATGTTGAGTATGGGACCCGTCAAAGTATAGAGTCCATTGGTCTATCTGTTCTATCATCTAGATACTCTCATTTGGCAATTTCACTATGAGAGGTTTATGATCATCTAATGGTGCTTCAGCCAGTTGGTCTACTATAATTTTTTCCCTTGATAACTCTCCTATCCACATACTCTATATCAAATTCACTCAAGATCATCATCCATTTGGCTATTCGGCCTATTAGGGCTGCCTTTGCTATTAAGTACTTGAGTGGGTCTATGTTAGAAATTAGCTTGACCTTTTTTTTCAAGATGCAATGTCTCAGCTTTTGTGTTGAAAACATGACTGAGAGACACGCTCTTTCAATGGGAAAGTAGTTTAGTTAATATCCCACTAGTGTTTTGTTGATATAGTAGACTACCCTTTCTTTATTGTTATCATCTAGTTGGGCCAAGAGAGCTCCCAGTGTTGCTTGTGTGGTAGACACATAAAGTATCATTTCCTTTTCTGGGATAGGTGGCATGAGTATAGGAGTAAGTAGGTACTCCATGACTTTTTGGAATTCTTGGTTACATCTCCCATCCCACTTGAAGGTGATGTCCTTGTGTAGAAGATGAGTGAAAGGGTGACATGTTTCTTCCAATTATGTGATAAATTTCCTGATGAATTGTAGCTTCCCTTGTAGGCTCCTCAACTATTTTAGTGTCTTTGGCAAAGGCATCTCTATTATTGCTTTTACTTTGGTTGGATCTACTTCAATCCCTCTTCTTGATACTATGTGTGTCACCAAAAAATGTATAGTTGGACATTTTTACGCTCACTTGAGTCTCTCTCATGGACTTTGGCTTGATTTTGCCTAGATTTAATGTTGTAATGCGGTCAACACATTCACATTAGGTCGTGGACCCTTGAGAATCATTAAGAATTCTAGGATGTCTTGTAAAAGTGATGTGAAGTGTTGTAACCAACTTTCACACTTTTCTAGGACCCTTACATTATAATTTACTTAAATAACCCTTTTTTATCACTTACCAAGTCTTATTTCAAAGTGTTGTAAATAGTTGTAACAAACTCTCACACTTTTCTAGACTTGTCATCACTAATTCAACCCTTTCTTATGTTTAAATGACCCCTTAATACACTTTATGGCCCTACTTAAGTGTATTTTTTAGAATATTCTCATTAAACATTATTAAATGCACTTTAATTCCCAACACCTAATAAAATTTCCCTTGTGGGACTCAATTGCCACCTGGGGCGACTTAGTCCCACTGAGCACAAAAATCAAAATTATTTTAACTTTCTAGCAGGATTTTATTCTCTTAACCTTAAGGTCGGCCTGTGATGTGTTATTTTTGGGAAATATTGGAAAATCAATTATAAATAAAGGGTTTTCCCTTCATTTTGCATCTCCTAATTCCTAATTCATTCACTCAAGTAATTCATTTATTTACTTAATCATTCTCAAGCATTCTAAGCACTTTCAAACATCCATTAGAGCATCTTGTTGCATATCTTTAGATTTCAACATCAAGGGTTTGGTGATTTTGTGACATTGCATGTTATTCATTCATCATTCTCTCTTTATTTCATTTCATTATCTAGGGTTTGATTACCAAATCGGGGTTTGACCAAGGCAAACCCCTATACTCCAACCCTTAACCCTTTTTCCCCTCTTTGCATGTGTGTTTGCAGGTCTTGCATGCATATTTGTCAAAGAGCAAGGTGTCAAAAAGGTGTTTTCAATCCATCAAAGTCATCAAAGTCAATAAATCCCTAATTGAAGCTTGGAGACCTCTTTCAGCCTGTTTTCTACAGAATCTAAACTAGACACCTGTCATGAAGGGAAGTGCAGATTGAAAGCTACAAATTCCTATCCCGAATTTCTTGAGATTCCCAGGTGGACTAAGTCACCATCTGTGGAAAATTAGTCCCACTGCCAGGCCTGAAAATTGATTTTTACATTTCTGAGTACCCATTTGGTAGAAATTTGTTGCGATAGAATCTCCCCAAAACAAGACTAAGTCGCCAAGCTTGGTGTAAGTGTCCCAGTCAACTTTACCAATCAATTCTACAAGATTCTAGAGCCTCTCCACATCAAATTTATGTTTCCAAGTGCACCTCTCCAATTTTGTTTAATTATGTTATTGTTTACTTGCATTCTTAGGTCATTTTGCATATCACAATGTGTTTTCAAACAAGTTGCATTTATTAGGTTTTGCATTAATAAATCATTTTTTTTCTCAGTTCTTTGCATTTAGACATATTTAAATCATACTAGCATTATTCTTTAGTGAACCTCCAAGATTTTGTGGGAAACCTTTCTCCTTTTAGGTGAAAAACCCTAGAAGTGTAAGAGAGAAACCTCCTACAAAAATTTGTGGTTCATTTTGGTGAACCCTATTTTTTAACACTTTCTTTCTTATTTCAAGTGCATTTGTATCCTAGTTTTAACTTGCATCAACATCGCATTAGGTATTGCATTGTTTAATTTGCATCTTAGGGTTTTAAAAAATTGTATTTGTGAAAAGCTCATATAGCTTGCATTTTTGCATTTTATTTCATTGGAAAACAAAAAATATATGCATTTTCATACTGTAGTTGCATCTAAACATTTTAAAATCATCAAATTTCATTTAAATTTTCTAAAAAATCTTTAAAAAATCATCACTAGGACTAATTCACCGCACTAGGCGACTTAATCCTTGTGCACATTTTGCACTGTATTTTCTGGCATTTTTTGCATTTATGTTTTATGTTATTGCATTTTTGTTATAGTTTCCAAATTTTTTGTTTCATTCTATTTAGTTTTCTTTCATTCATTTACATCATGGTTTTTTGTTTTAATAAGTTTCGGATGTCATTAAAATCTTTAGTTGACATGTCAAATTGTGCCTTTGGAACTGATCCTAATGACCTTGAGATTCCTCATGCTCCTTCAACTCCTCATGAATGTACTCCTCGTGATGTTGGCATCATTAGATAAGATGATAACAGCATGAATCAGTTCTTAAACGAATTTCTTGACAACCTTGAAGCTAATGCATCCTTTTATCTATCCATGAAACAACAAGACCTTCCTACAGTCTCACCTTTGATATGTTTGGTTACTTACATCTTGAAACAAATGAAGGACCTAAGTTCCCTCCATCAAGTGGACCTAGTTCCTCTAAACAAGCAACCCCTCAACCATTCTATGATAACAAAGTTACAAACACACCAATCAACCTTGAAGAAACTTACGAAAAAGGTTTTACCATATTAAGAAAACAAGTATGTGACACAACAACTAAACATAACATTCATCAACTATTAGAAAAAAATCCTAAAGATGAAAACACAACTGGGTTAGGATATCAAGATCCTCCTCATGAAAGTAATCCTCCTTTAGAATATTGGATACTTTGTGATGATGGCACGGTGGTCTTTGATTCCCCTCCCAATTTGAATGTTCTCCTTCCTCGTGAACAAACCTTACATGATAATAATGACAAGGATGATAGAATCACTTTGGGTCCTCCTCCTTCTATTTGAGAAAAGGGTGAATGTAGCAAGAAACACAAGCTTTACAAATTCAAATATTTTCCATTTTTACAAAATCTCACAAGTATTGAACACAAGTTGGAAGCACTTGTTAACGGAGGATGGATTGCTATGCCTCATCCCACAAGAATCAAGCATCCTAAAAATGAAAAATATTATGCATATCATTGGACTCTCGAGCATCTCACGGATGAATTTTACACTTTACAACATATACTTAAAAGAATCAACCTGTTAGAAATAATTCCATAAACCACCATTACACACCCTTCATCATGTAATAGTTGTAGAACATTCTCTTCTCACTATTACATGACATCTCCCATCACCCATCTCGTCTCATTCTTGTCTTGCACTCAGTTGGGGCAAGAATTTGCTAGCCTTGTCCTAGTAATGCATTTGTCATTGTCCGTTAGCTTCATTATTCACCTTCCACTTATATCGATTGATATTGGGAGGTCGATGACTTGCTTGACGATTGACTTGCATCTTCCTTACTAGTCTTTTTCATTTTATTTTTCTTTTTATTTTATGTGTTTGCATGTGTGTAACGTGTTCTCCCCTGTAACGTGATGTTTGATGTTCTTCTCTCTTTGTGACATTCTTCTATTTGTACCTCCATTCTTCTATATGTCGTACATCGCTTTTGCCTTTTCCTTTTTCTCGTGTTTTCCTTTTGGGGATGATGCAAGGCATTGAGATCGAAATGTCTCTTTCATGTTGACGCAACAGGTCTTTCTATTTTATTTTTCACTTTTGTTTTGTGTTTTCCTTTTAGGGATGATGTAAGGCATTGAGACTGAAATGTCTCTCTCATGTTGACCCAAAAGCTTTTTCATTTTTCTTTTTCCTTTTCATTTTATTTTTGCTTGTGTTTTCCTTTTGGGCATGATGCAAAGCATCGAGACACCCTATGTCTCTTCCATGTTGACCCAAACGGATCTTTCTTTTTCTTTGTTTTCACTCTCTTTGTGTCATTCTTCTAGTTCTATGTATTTGGGGAATGATGAAAATTTTGAGCTATCTTTACAAAACATTACAACAAAGAACATATTGACCCCAAATCCATAGATCCCTTGAGTGTTTGGTGTTTTCATTTTGGGGGAAACCCCTTCTTTTTCATTTTCCTTTCTCTCACATGATGCAGCCTTACTCGGAAACATATGACTTGGCATAGGGGCTTTCCAAGTTGGCTCTCATGTCTTCTTTCTTTTTGCACTTTTAATTCACTACTTTAAAGTAATTTCTCACTGAACGGTGTGTAGAAATTCCTTTAAAGTGGGGGCATACACTGGCATTATTCATTTTCATTTTTCCTTTTTCTTGGTTCTTAGTGTAGACTTGTTACTTCATACAATGCATTTTTTCACTTTGTGGATGGCATTGCATGTAGTTTCCTTCATGAGCGTGATTTATCTTAGCATATTACATTCCTCTTAGTGGCTTGATGTGACCCACTGCATCCCCTAAGTTGCGAATTTTCTATTCTTTGATTGTTCCTCTCTTGGAGACATTAAACACAATGTTCCCTAAGTTATAGACCTCGCATGAACTAAGTAATACTCCTTTGAACATCTTTTGCATGTTGCATTTTTCATTTGTTATATGGCCACCTTGCATAAAAAAACTTGCATGCCTGTAGTTCCATCACATTTTTTCATGAGGTCCAAGCATACGAAGCTTTGCTTGTCTCGTGAAGCTCAAAATGACATTTTCCTTTGTGGCACCCTATTAAAGTTATCAGGAGGTATAAATTTGGTATCGTTGAGTAGGAAGCCCATTCTGAGGCATGACTTTTCCCCATAGCCACCTACATGTGTGTGAGTGCATACCATCCATGACTGTATGTTTCTCATCTTTTAGGCCTTCTCACCTGGCTTTTGTCGCCTCAAAGTGAGTATACATTTCTTTTTTCGGACAAACAACCTAGATCTGATCCACAACGGGCTAGATAAATGAACAAAGCTTGATCCGACTCTCCTTTCTTTCAACTTCTCTCTTTCATTATTTTTCATCATTTTCATGTGTGTTCCTTTGTATTTATGTTTGTTTTTCCATGGGATCTCGATCCTAGGGGCTTGTTCATCACACCTGATTATTGTTGTCTCATCTTACTAGCATGGGTGCATTTGGATCCCTCCTGATACACATGTTGGGTTACTTTAGTGTGAGTTTGAAGAAATTTCATCTTCTCACTAAGGTGGGGGCTTAATGTGTCACCAAAAAATGTATATTTGGACATTTTTACGCTCACTTGAGTCTCTCTCGTGGACTTTGGCTTGATTTTTCCTAGATTTAATGTTGTAATGTGGTCAACACATTCACATTAGGTCTTAGATCCTTGAGAATCATTAAGAATTCTAGGATTTCTTGTAAAAGTGTTGTGAAGTATTGTAACCCACTTTCACACTTTTCTAGGACCCTTTTAGTATAATTTACTTAAATAACCCTCTTTTATCACTTACCAAATCTTATTTCAAAGTTTTGTAAATAGTTGTAACAAACTCTCATGCTTTTCTAGACTTGTCGTCACTATAATTCAACCCTTTCTTATGTTTAAATGACCCCTTAATACACTTTCTGACCCTACTTATATGTATTTTTGAGAATATTCCCGTTAAACATTATTAAATGCACTTTAATTCCCGACACCCAGTAAAATTTCTCTAGTTGGACTAAGTCACCACCTGGGGCGACTTAGTCCCACTAGGCACAAAAATTAAAATTATTTTAATTTTCTGGCAGGATTTTATTCTCTTAACCTTAAGGTCAGCCTATGATGTGTTATTTTCAGGAAATATTGGAAAATCAAGTATAAATAAAGGTTTTTCCCCTCATTTTGCATCTCCTAATTCCTAATTCATTCACTCAAGCAATTCATTCATTTACTTAATCATTCTCAAGCATTCTAAGCATTCTAAGCATTCTAAGCACTTTCAAGCATCCATTGGAGCATCTTGTTGCATATCTTCAGATTTCAACATCAAGGGTTTGGTGAGTTTGTGACATTGCATGTTATTCATTCATCATTCTCTCTTTATTTCATTTCATTATCTAGGGTTTGATTACCAAGTTGGGGTTTGACCAAGGCAAACCCCTATACTCTAACCCTTAACCCTTTTTCCCCTCTTTGCATGTGTGTTTGCAGGTCTTGTATGCAGATTTGTCAAAGAAAAAGGTGTCAAAAAGGTGTTTTCAATCCATTAAACTCATCAAATTCAACAAAGCCCTAATTGAAACCTAGAGACCTCTTTCAGTCTTTTTTCTGTAGAATCTGAACCGGACACCTGTCAGGAAGGGAACTGCAAACCGAAAGCTACAAATTCTTGTCCTGAATTTCCTGAGATTCCCAAGTGGACTAAGTTGCCATCTCTACCAAGCCTGAAAATTAACTTTTACATTTATGAGTGCCCATTTGGCAGAAATTTGTTCCAAAAGAATCTCCCTAAAACAGGACTAAGTCGCCCAACTTGGCGTAAGTGTCCCAATCTACTTTTCTAGTCAATTGTGTAGGATTCTAGAGCCTCTCTGCATCACATTTTCATTTCCAACTGCACCTCTCTAGTTTTTTTTTAATTTTGTTATTGTGTACTTGCATTCTTAGGTCATTTTGCATATCACAATGTGTTTTCAAACAAGTTGCATTTCTTAGGTTTTGCATTAATAAATCATTATTTTTATCAGTTCTTTGCATCTAGACATATTTCAATCATACTAGCATTAGTCTTTAGTGAACCTCCATGTTTTTGTGGGAAACCTTTCTCCTTTTAGGTGAAAAACCCTAGAAGTGTAAGAGAGCAACCTCCTACAAAAAAATTTGGTTCACTATGTACCCCAACAGCTTTCCAGATGTTACTCCAAATACGCATTTCTTAGGATTGAGTCTCAAAGTGTATTGTTCAAGATGATCAAATACCTTGGCCATGTTTTCAAGTGGTCTGCCCTTTTGACTAACTTTGTTAGAATGTCATCCACATAGTACTCCATGATTGTGTGTAGCATATCATGAAATATGGTCGTCATTACTCTTTGATATGTCGCTCATGCATTCTTTAGACCAAAGGGCATTACATTCCAACAAAATTTTCCCATGCACAAGTAAATTTTGTTTTGTGTTGGTCATCTGGAGAGATCTTTATCTGGTTGTATCCGGAGAAACCATGCATTAAGGATAGCATCTCATGCCCTGTTATTAGATCTACAATCATGTCTATACTTGGCAATTAAAATTCATTGTTTGGACATTCCTTGTTCAATTCTCTGAAGTATGTGCATATCCTTATGCCCCTAGTAGGTTTGGACACTGGTACTAGATTTGATATCCATTGTGGATAGTCGATGGGTCTGATGAAACCCACATCTAGTAGTTTCTTTAGCTTTATCTTTACCAATAATGCTATTCGCAGATGCATTTTTCTGAGTTTTTTCTTGATAGGCTTTGCTCCATGGATTACAGCTAGATGATGTACCACTAATGTTGGATCTAGTCCAGGCATGTCAGCATAGCTCCATGCAAAATTTACCTTTCGGGCGTTGATGAAAGTTGTGAACTTGTCTTTTTCTTCTAGGTCAAGTGATGTCACATGGTAGGTTATCTTTTGGTCCTCTATTGTGCCAAAATTTATGGGTTCCACTTCTTCTACAGAAGTGTTGATCTTTCTTGCTATTCTGATATGGGGAGATTGAACCTTCCATCCTCGGGTGTCTCTGAGAGGTTTTCACCTTTGGATGCATCCTTTATTTTCCTCTTTTCTGGATCCGATAGAGCCACAAGATGGTTTTCTCTAGGGGACCATATTTTTATGTTATTTCTTTCATTTTTATGACTGGAAGATTCAATCTCTCCACAACAGTATGCCTCTTGTTCAAGTTCCATGATGAACCCTACTTTTTGGTCTCCTATTGGTATGTTTGTTCGAAGTCCCATGAACTTCGTGATTTCCTCATCGTTCTGGAATTTATCCAGAACAGGTGTATGTTTTTGTTGATCCCAATATATGAGTTGTGGGTAACAGAGTGGGAGGTTATCATCTTGATTTGCAAAGCTTATGGAAGTGGACGAAAGGGTCAGTATGGCTTGGGTGTCTTTTTCCCACTGAGTGTCTAGGTCGCCATTGCTAGAAGTGAGAGAATCATATCCAATGACAAAGGAAGGAGAATCCCGTTTGTATTCATTAGAGTTTATATCGGAATTGTAGTAGATGTTGGGAATGGTTTGAATATGTTGGAGAGGGAACCTATCAATGCTAAAATTATCAAATAAGTCTTCAATGGATAAGTTGTTGTCTAAGGTATGATAGGTATCCAGTGCCTTAATGCTAGCAGAAGTTTCTCACTTCTTCCAAGAGGTTCGTCTATTTTTTGGAATAACCACATCTTTTGGCTTATAACCTAGCCCAATATTCTTCTTCCTTGGTCTTCCTTGTAGATCATAAATGACAAGTCCTTGAATATTCTTCATCTTGCATGTCTCCCTACCTAGTGAAGATAGTGGGCTTGGAAATCATTTGCACTATCTTGATCTCTTTTGGAACTCCATATACTCTATGTGTTGGTGGAAGCATGCCGATGCAGAATGCTTGGTTGAAATAGTAATTCTCATTACCCTTGTCAAGTACTTGAATCTTGGCTTCCGTTTTTGGTTGAGGTTGATGGAAGTGTGGAAGGGTCAACATAAGAAAAAGATTGGAATGTTATGTCGTTGCTAAGTACCCATTGGATTTTATTGTATTTCTCGTCTAACTTGGCACAAAAATGAAAAGGCTCAGGATCGACATATAGTGTTACTTCTTTTCCTTCATGGGGAAACTTTAGGCATTGATGAAAAGTGGAAGGGACTACTTGTAATACATGAATCCAATGGCATCCTAGGAGGAGGTTGTATGGCAACTCAAGGTCCAGTACTTGAAAATTGATTTATGTGATGGTTGGTCCTATTTTCACTGGTAACCTAACTGTTCCTTTAGAATTTCTTTCAAGGTCATCGTAGGCCCTTATTGTGATACTCTTACCTTTGTCAATCATGTTGTCAAAATACCCCAACTTTTTGACAAATTTTAAGTTACAGATGTTTAAACCTACACCATTATCTATCAGTACCCGTTTGACCATGGTTTTATGAACACCAACCTCTTTGTAGAGGGCTTGGTTGTGGAATTTTATTTATGGTAGATCTTTCTTAGAAAAGATTAAATGATTACTTGTTGTGATCTTGTCGACCATGGCTTGGAACTGACTACGATTGAGGTCATTAGGGACTATTGTTTCCAATGCCTTTTCAAGTATTTCCTTATGGGTAGGTGATAGTTTTAACAACTCCATGATTGAGATTAGGGTAGGTGCTTTCTTTAATTGTTCCACAATACTGTAGTAATTTGGTGACTTGATTGTAGGTTTGGGGGGACTCCTTGAATTGTAACTCTTCCTTGACAGGTGGTTACATTACATTTGTTTTCTCCACCTCGTAGAGTCACTACGTTTTCCCTATTATCATCAACTTGTGAGAGGGTTCCTAAAACTGTGTCCCCATATGTGTAATTAGAATTATGGTACTCTTGTTCCTTTACTTTGTCATTTATTTTGACATGGTTTTGGATTGGGGTTGAGTATATTTGTAGGTCCTTATTCCCAGGATGATGTTTGAAATCTACCTCCCCTTTTTCTATCAAATCTTGGATGAGGTTATTAAGTCTCATGCAATTATTTGTGGTGTGTCCTTTGATCATATGGAAGCTGAACAAGTCCTCGTTATACCACGGTGTTTTGAAACTAGGTTCCTCATAGTTTGGACGATCATTAGTTTTAAGGAGGTTTTATTGTACTAGTTTATGCATGACTATTTCCAATGACTCACCTAGTACTGTGAATTGCCTCCTTGGTTGATCGTACTACCTCTACTGCCCTCCCTGATTCATTTGTTGGTTCACAACCTAATTGTTCTTGGGATAGGTATTTTTGTTATTTTGTGCTTTTTTTGGAACATAGATTGTGTATGCTACCTATGGTTTGTTTTGAGTTGTGTTTTTTGCATGCCATAATGCTCTAGCATCAACCACTCCATCATTTGTGATGTTTTTTTTTCAGCCCAGACTTTAGGTTTCTCATTTGAACTAGATGGATTGTCTTTTGATTTGTTTGATTTAAGGGCTCCTCTTGTAATGAGGGCTCTCTCAATATTTAATCCCTTCTCAATGGTTTCTTCAAATTATGTTGGACATAACATTGTGAGTTGATAATTGATCTCAAGTAAGACATTGGTAATGAATATGTCCACCAATTCCTTGTTGGGAATGGGCCATTTACATCTACTAGCCTTGTGTCTCCATTGCTATAGGTAGCAGATAAAATATTCTCCTTGACTCTGTTTGATCGTGGACAAGCTTGTGATGGTGACATCTTTCTCAATGTCGAAGGAGAAGTGACTTATGAATTCGTTAGACAGTTCATCGAAGGTTTTGGCTGCTAGTGTCAAACGGGTGAACCACTCCATAGCATGGCCCGTAAGGCTGTGTGGAAATAGTCTCATGAGGTATGAGTCATTGTGTCGTACTTCCATGCATGATACAGAGAAATCACATATATGCTCTACTGGGTCCCCTCTTGCTTTGTATTTGTTGCCAAACCTGGGTATTTATAAATTATTTGGAAAGGGTATTGTAGTGATAGATTGATCAAACGAGAATGGGCATATCTCTTGGATAGTATAGGTTTTCTTTTGTTTTCTAGCTTTCATTCCTACTACTTATTGGGTGATGGCCTCTAGCTTCATTTCTATGTCTATTTTTGGCACGTTTGTTTGCGAGTTTTGTGTATAATAGCCTCGTTGTCTCACCATGTTTTGGTCATATATCAGGTATTGTGAAGGTATAAGACCTTGGTAACTATTTTGGGAATAGAATGGGTTAGGTCCTTGTTGGGTGTAAGGAGGGTTAGCTCCTTGTTGTTGAGATGAAGTGTACTAAAGGTTACCATGTTGATGTGTTAGCGGGACACCTTGTTGGTAGGACGATTGAAGAAGGGCGCTCTGTGGCACACCTTATTGTTGGGCAAGACTAAACTGAAGGTTACCCTGTTGATGCATTAGCGGGACACCTTGTTGATGGGATGACTGCAGAAGGGTGTTTTGTGGCACACCTTGCTGTTGGGTAGGACTAAACTGAAGGTTACCCTATTGATGCATTGGCGAGACACCTTGTTGATGGGTCCACTGAAAAAGGGTGCTATGTGGCACACCTTGTTGTTGGATAGGACTAAATTGAAGGTTACCCTATTGATGCATTAGCGGGACACCTTATTGATGGGTCGACTGAAAAAGGGTGCTTTGTGGCACACCTTGCTGTTGGGTAGGACTAAACTGAAGGTTACCCTGTTGATGTGTTAGCGGGACACCTTGTTGATGGGTTGACTGAAAAAGGGTGCTCTGTGGCACACCTTGCTGCTGGGAAAGACTAAACTGAAGGTTACCCTATTGATGCGTTAGCGGGACACCTTTTTGATGGGTCAATTGAAAAAGGGTGCTCTATGGTACACCTTACTACGGGGTAGGATTAAACTGAAGGTTACCCTATTGATGCATTAGCAGGACACCTTATTGATGGGTCGACTAAAAAAGGGTGCTCTGTGGCACACCTTGTTGCAGGTATTGTTGATTCAGAAGGGGGCCATGTGGTCCACCTTGTTGGTGGTACTGATTGTTCGAAGGGGGACCTTGTGTTTCACCCTGTTCAAGGTATTGACTATTTGGAGGGGGGGCCTATGTTCTACCATGTTGAAGGTATTGACTATTCTGGGAAGGGTCAATATTTGAGGTATTCTAAGGTACATATTGTCTAAGAGGAGGATTGTTGTTCTGTGGTATAGACTATGATGGTCCTCCTTGATACAATTGTGCCACTCCTGCTTGTTCAACCTAAGTTGGTTTTCTGAATAAGGAGTTCTTTTTGGGTTGACCATTTTGTGAGAACATGGGTGGCATGTTTGGCATCTCTAGAGGTTCAATTATTTTTCTTACAACTGAGTTATCCCCTAAGGGAATAAGTTTGGCATCCTTCAAAGCTTCTACGTTGAAATCCACTGGTAATTTAGCACCACTTTGTGCTAACTTGAAAAAATAGGAGCTTGGGTCCTTTCTCAACAACCTATCCATTAGTTTAAGAACCTTAGGGTTGTTGGAATGTTCAAACATTTCCTCATTTATTTCTTCCTTTGTTTCTACCTCTTCTACAACCACTTTGTTTGGGTTTGGTTGTTTTGTTTAATTGCCTCCTTTTGTTTGTGATTTAGTTCCTCTTCACTGAAGGTATTTCTGTACACAAGCCTCTTCTGTGGTGTTTCAAGATCACTTGGCCTATATCCCCAAGGGCCACTTTCATCGTTTCTGGCATTGGTGTGTGGGATGCTAGTGTTGGTTTTGTTTTCTTCCCTTTTCTTTCTATGTTGTTATCTTGTGGTTGTCATAAACAACTTGGATCCCAAGGTAGGGAGAATGATGCTAGACCTCTAAGGTATTCAAATCCAATGTTGATCTAAATAAGAGGGTGGATGTGGGTAGGTAAGCCTATAATTTTCCTCTTGGCTCATGTGTAAAATTTTCTTAGTAAGATATAGTGATTGTGATAAAGTTTTAAGGCCCTCCTCCTACTATGTCTACAATGTCGGGATGTAGATCTTCCCCTATGGATTTTGATTGTGTGGTGGACCATGAAAAAGGGCCAATGTCCCTAGATATTATCCTGAAAGAGACTTGGGTTTTGATTCATAAAGAACATATACATATCAGGATGTTCCCTCAGTTTGCGTTCATAAAAGTTGACTAACAACTTGTTTCTGTTTAGGTAGAGTGTTGAAATGTAGTTTTGGATGGCTTTTGGACTTAGATGTCTAAGTTTGGGCTGACGACCGGTAGACCTTCTCTTGGGGATTCTATTTTTGCGTGAGATCATGAAGATGGTATTTATTTCCATGTGGGTGGTGGTAATATAGGTCTTCCAGCTGGTAGGTCTACCTTTTCTTCTTTTTCATCTAAGATGGATGCAATGAGAAATTGGCGGGGTGTTTCATTTTTCTCAAATATGAAAGTTCTCAAACTGCTTATGATGTCAGTTTGGGCACCTTCAATATATGTGTTACCTAGTTGAAAGATTATTGCTACAAGGTCTGGTTGTTGAACTGGAGCAATAGGTTGCCAAATGGTCATAAGGTGTGATGGTGTTTTGGGATTGTTGTTGTGAAGCTCAAGACCCTAAGATTTGAGTGTTGTTTTGGAGTGTGGCTACTTTTCAAAAATCCAAATGCTGAAGAACTAGGGTCGATATTCCACTTCCTTGTCTAGAGAATATGTTGTGGTAAAGATACTTTAACTATCTGCGAGTCCAAAGTAACTATTGATATCATAGACTTTTTGAGTGAAGGAATGATCCTAGTGTTGTGTTTGACTTTGATTTGAAATAAGTAGTATGGGAATAGTGGACAAGAGACTTTGTGACTAATCTGATTTTCCAAATGTTTTGTTTGAACAATGACCTTATAAACAACTTCAATTTATTTTCCCCTAAGTATCAGAAAAAATACTATGAGTTAGAATGACAGTTTGTAACCTCTATGTGTTTGTTTCCTCTGTGTTCTTGAGTATGGAAAATGGTATAATAGCACTAGACTGACTCAAAAGCATGGACTTTATGTGACATGAATGTCTATAGCTCAAGTTGTGAAATCACAACACCCAAGCCATAGTTTACCAAATGTTTACCTTGATCAATGTAACCTGAAATAAAAGCCGAAATGTTTGGAAACCTTTAAGGATAAATCCTTTCAAGGAGTGAAAAACATAAGGCTTCTTTCACAAGTATACACTAAATCAGAGGGTTTTTATTTGACCATCTTGTTCAGTGTTTGTTTTGATGTGTTCTTTTTCTTTAAATCAAACATTGAATTTTATGTCACAATTGTTTTTTAATGTAATTGGGAAAGTTTATCATTAACAAGCAATTACAACTCTAGTGGAGAGAAACCATCCTCTTAGGTGGGCCTACCTCATGCTCTGGAGAGATGATTTTACATGTGACTTATGGCATGGACCTGTAGTTAGACTTGGCAAGTAACTTCTCAGAAGTAAATTTCGATGCACCACTTTCAAAGAATGTTTTGGATAATAGGGTGGCTTTTAAAATAATTGGCTCTTCGTCATGTTCTGGGGATATTATTTTCAGACACCTACACACACAACGTTTTCTTTAATTAAGAACCTTCCAGCCCTTGTAGGTTTTTACGCATCACGAGGATACTGAGGAAGAATGCGTCAGTATAGGACATCCGTACCCGACGAGTGATGAACTTTCCTCACACTCACAAAAGATTTATATGGCGGTCTAGAACAAAAGTACCACTTGGGTTGCCCACGAGTCCTCCAACGCAGGAGATTCCTCAAGTAGGTAGGCCCTCTAAAAAGGTATGATTGAAAAGAAAGGTGCGAAGCTCAAAATGTTCTCGCTCACTTAAGATTGCCAAAAGGTGCGAGGGGAGAAAAAAAACATTTAGCTTGCCAATCAATGAATACACAACATACAATTCATAGAAAATTGATTCATTTTAAACACCTCGAGCGGTATTATCCCCAAAAATATGTGAATAATAGAAACAACTTGTTCTTTTTATTTTTGCACCAAATTGAAGTGTTCGGGACATCAAGCAATTAAGATAGCAATGGTTTGAAAACAACAAGAATAGTTTTGTTCATTTTTAAGCCCCAAAATTGAAGTGTTTCTAAGAAATCGGGCCTAGTCCTAACTTTGGTCAACAAAAAGTGAATCGAGCGTGCGTCAACAAAATAGAAACCATTTTACGTTCTTTTAATACACCAAAATTAATGTTCCTAATTATGAAAACATGAAATGTGTTCATTTTTAGAGCCCAAAATTGAAGTGTTTTTGTTCTTTTTATGAGCACCAAATGAAAGTTCCTAACTTAGAAACCTTTAAAATTGGTTCATTTTAACAACACCAAAATCAAATGTGAGTTTGTGTTGTTCATTTTTAGAGCACCAAATGAAAGTTCCTAACTTAGAAAGCTTTAAAATTGATTCATTTTAATAGAACCAAAACTAAATGTGAGTTTGTTGTTTATTCATTTTAGAGCACCAAATGAAAGTTCCTAACTTAGAAAGCTTAAAATTGGTTCATTTTAACAACACCAAAATAAAAATGTGAGTTTGTGTTGTTCATTTTAGTGCACCAAATGAGATTTTTCCTAAGTTAATAAAAAAATCATTGTGGCTCTGAAAATCTTGGACTGATCATCTTCCCTTCACAAAACGAGTTACCTTGTTTCAAATCCTACATAAAAAAACCCATTAGTACCTACAAAACAAACAAACGTTAGCAAGGAGGGTCATTACAATAGTGCAGGATCTGTGCACTTGTTTTTCAAAGAAAATGCTCAGAAAAAATGCAATTCTAGAAGCAGATGCTCAAATCTTCATGTAGATGCTAGCCCAAAAATTTGCAAATGTGTGGTTTTAGAAGCAAAAGCAAGGTTTTAGAAGAAAAAGTGAGGTTCCCATTTGCTCGGTAGTGCGTGAAACTTCTCCTGAAAGCTCCTGGAACCCTGTAACTTCAATTTGGCTCATGAAAACATTAGTAATGACCTAGGTCCCACCGGGCATGCCAAAATGTGTGAGGGGGAAGATGATAGAAGAAAATGAGATCAAACTGCAATTGAAATTAGGATCTAAGCTACGATCAAACACATTAAATCTAAAATCCTATCCTACACATACAAAATGAAACTAAGCTAATTGAACATACATTAAGAAACCTATGATTACCAAAATGAATGCAAGCAATAAGCACAGCTTTACCATCCCATAGTGGAGTCTATTCGCCTGATGTTGGATTGTTCTTATCACCGCGAAGCCTCCAAAGTTCGTGTACAAAAGTTGGATGAATGATGCTTGGTTGATTGAAAATGGTTGAAGCTCTATCAATGGTGATTGTGACAGCACTTTGTTGCAAAATTATGTTGATTCTTCGATCCTTTTTGTGAGGAGAGAGGTTTGTTATATAGGAAATGAAGTTTCGAATCAATGATCAGGATTCAGCAATGTTGGATCAAGATCAATGGTTGAAAAGTGTTGAGAGGATTTAGACATGAGAAGATAGTGCAAATTGACTGATCAATCAGGAATAGATTGGCTAGTCAAAAAATAGACGGCTTAGTTAGGAAATAGATGGCTTAGTTAGCAACCATAATTTGCTCAATCAAAAAGTGCATGAGGAATTATGAATTAATTGATTTAATTCATTCATTCATTTTTAGAGTTGAACATGCAAATCAAGTTTGACTTTTGCAAACAAAGTTGCATTAGTTTGATTTGATTTTTGATAAATGATTTGAATAGTTTGATTTAATTATTCAAATTTTGAGGCAAAGTGATTTAATTAAATTATTATGATTTAATAATTTAATCAACTTAGGGGATAATGCATGTAGAGATAATGAGACAATTAACTAAATAGACATTTTAGTCAACTAGAAGAAAGTATTTGTTACGTTTGAGGAGATTGTGCATGAAGAGATCATGAGACAGTTAACTAAATAGATATTTTAGTCAAGTGATTTAGAAGAGATAGTTAAGTTTTTGAGGGAAAATAATTAATTAATATCAAGAGGAACGTGCACATGTGAATTTGACTTTAATAAATAAAGTTTATTTATTAAAGTGATGATGTTGAATGAATTAAATATTTTAATTTAATTATTTAATTTGGAAAGGGGAAAGTTGTTTAATTAAATAATTATTGATAATCATTTAATTAAATTAGAAGAAAATGTGGGGTTAAATAATTAAAATAATTATTTAGTGTAGAAGTTGAAAGAAGATTAAATGAAGAGTTAACTAAATAGATTGTTTAGTCAACTGAGAGAAAGTGGTTGTTATGTTTAAGGGAATAATTTATGAGAGATAATTGAATAGTTAACTAAATTGATTGTTTAGTTAACTAAAAGAAGAATTAGTCCATGTGGAGAAGATAATTAATTAAATTAATTAATTAATATTAAGAGGAACGTGCATGATGAATTGTTTCTAATAAATAAAATATTATTTATTAAAGAGGTGATGTTGAATAAGGATTAAATAATATTTAATATTATTTAATTTAGAAAAGGTGGGATTAAATAATTGAAATAATTATTCAATGTAGAAGTGAGGATTAAAAAATATTTAATATTATTTAATTTATGAGGGGGGATTGAGTGATTTAATTAATTAATTATTTTTGGATTTTAACGTGCAAATCAAATTTGACTTTTACAAACAAAGTTGCATTAGTTTGATTTGATTTTTGATGATATCTTGAATAGTATTATTCAAATTTGGAAGGAAAATGAGTTAATTAAATTATTATGATTTAATAGTTTAATCAACTTAGGGGGATAAAGTTAATTAGTGATATAATTAAATAATTGGTGTTATTTAATTAATCAGGAAGAATAAAGTTAGATTAGGACTATATTACATAAATGAATTTTTTTATTTTTTTTTAATTTGATGAAAACGTGAATTAATTAAATAATGTTGTATTATTCAATTAAAAGCAGAAATTAGGTTTTTAGGATTTTATTAAATAAATGAACTTTATTTAATTGGTCGAAAATAATTAAAAAGTGAATTAATTAAATAATGTATTATTATTTAATCAATAGAGGAAATTAGGGTTTTCCTTGATGTAAATGATGAATATTAGTGTTAGAATGTTGGTTTGCAGGCTAGGACAATTTTAGGTGTCTACATTTTTCCCCTCTTTGAGACAAAGTATTGGTTGCTTTATTTCAAAGAACATTGCCCTGGTATACCCCAGGCACAAGAGTTGTCTCAGTATGCCCCAGTATGGATAGTTTGGTGCTCCCTCAGGAATTTGGTAAAAATTCTAGATAATGAATTTTCCAATAAGCTAATGTGATGTGTTAAGGACTGACAAAAGAAATGGTAAGAAGCAGAAAATGTTAATAAGAAATGAAGAATAGTTTATTTTGTTAGTAGATGAGTATTGCTTTCACTTTGCTTGGAGACTTCGTAGTTTTTGAACAATCATGTTTGATGTAGCAAACAGATACGATGCACTAGGGTATTAATGACCAAGGTTACTTTGTATCCATTGCATGGACTTTGACTCAACAAACAAAGAGTATTTTTGCTCATACCAAACATACGAAAACTTTGTTTAAAGTATAGGGTTGGGTTGAGTTAAAAACATTTCGGACCAGTCACATAGAGAGGTATAGAACACCTGACATGCATCTGCTTCACAAACTATTTTAATACAACTTTTATACACTCAATAAAGTAAGTATTTGACATGGTAATATTACAAAAATATCTTACAAACAAAAAATTGAAATGACGCTCAATTTCCCCCATTCCTTTTTCTCTAAATCCTTTTGGACATCCTTGAGAGATCTTGGGAATGAGTCGATAAAATCAATCATAAAAATAAGACTACAAAAAAAAAAAAAATGTTGTTATATCACTTGTCATATTTTTTTGAGGTGGGTCTATTATCCAATGTTGATCATGTCTATTGTAGGAACGGATCCGTTAAGGCATATCTCAGGATGTTATTGGTACCTTATCAAACAATATGTAGGTAATACCTTGGCACTTGTTCTCATCTTTTTGTAACCAATTCTTTGTGATTTTCTACTTGAAAGTTCTAGCTTTTGATGCTTTGTTTGTTTGTTTGTTTGTTTTGTCAAAGGGTGAGCGTGATGATTTGTTTATTATGGATGAACAGTTTATTGCAAATTGTTTTGACAGGATGGGTCTTTTTGATTTTTCTAAGTTTTTATGATGTTGTTTTTGTTGTTTTTAGGGGACTAACCTAGGGCCTCGGGGGATCATCAAAGATAAGCCTTGCCTACATTGTACACGCAGAGGCTCGTAGTTCGCTTGGTTTGAGTGTTTTTGACCTTTTCTATTTTGTGAATGTTTTTGGATTTTTTTTTTTTGACCTTTTTTTTTTGGATTTTGTATTTTTTGACTAAGTTGAAATAAAGCATGTTAGAAACCTAAGGGGACTGACCTAGGGTCTTGGGGGCTAATAAGCCTTTCCTACGTTGTACATGTAGAGACCATGTAGTTTGACCATTTGACTCAAAGCATAAATTGTTTTTAGGTAAACAACATTGATAATTTGGATTGATATTCCACTTCTGTGTCTAGAGGATATGTTGTAGGAAATCTACTTGAACTAGCTATGATGTTCAAGCAAATATTGATATCTTAGACTGTTTGAGTGAAGGAATAACCCCATGATGTTTTTTTTTTATGTTTTTCAAATATTTTTGATCTTTTGTGGTTTTCTAGATGTTTTTGACTTTTTGTTGTTTCTGTTGTTTTTTATCTTTTGCTATTTCCATGACCATGATAGGACGCTCAAAGATCTAATCCATGACTAGCCTTTTGAAACTGCTCCTAGTTGTAGACAAGATGACTTTCCTTAATTAGCGACAAGCCATGGTTGGATACACTGTTTTATTTTGAAATGAATGGGTGGATGATGTGGCTAGTACTGATAGATAATGATGCAAGTTTTATTCAAACATAGCACTTTTTTTTAGGTTTTCACTACGGTACCTATTCTAGGAGTGCCACAAAGTGGTTTTCACTCAGAGAATGTTTTATTTCTCTTTACTATTTTTCTTAATTTTATTTTTTTTTGTATTTTTTATCTTTTTTATTTTTTTGGATTTTTACCCTTTTTCCTGGGGTATTTTGATGTGCTTCATGTGTAGAACTTCTTGAAGTTGTTGTTGTTCAGCGGTTTGGCTAAAGGTTCTCCTTTAGGAGTAGCTAACTGATATTCCCTAGAGTCATAGCTTGTTGTGATGACAAACGGGCCTAACCAATTGGGTTCAAATTTACCTTTGTCATCCTGATTTAGTTGTACCTTTTGATTCTCTTTGAGGACTAATTCACTAACTTGAAAGTTCATGTCCTTGATCTTTTTTTCATAGTTCTGTTTGAGCCAATTCTAATAAACCTGCAGATGGTTTAACACGCTCAAACGCCTTTCATCTATGAGTTCTAATTCATTTAACCTGGATACCCTATATTCTTCATTGTTGACCATGCCTTATAGTGAAACTCGCAATGAAGGGATTTTGACCTCAATAGGCAAGATGGCCTTTGATCCATAGACCAATGAAAATGGTGTGGCACAATTAGGTGTGTGAATGCTAGTTTGATAGGCCTGTAAGGCTGGGTTTAGTTGCAAATGCCAATCATGGTCGGATTCATTAATAGTATTTTTGGGTATTTTCAGTATGGTTTTGTTAGATGCCTCAGCCTGACCATTTCCTTGGGGGTAATAGGGCGTGGAAAATCTATGTTGGATAGAAAATTGGGAACAGAGCTCTTGGTTATCCTAATTTTCGAATGGGGTTCCATTGTCTATTATTGTTGTTTGGGGAATTCCATACCTGCAAATGAGATAATTCAAAATGAATTTTGATTTTTTTTTTTGGTGATATAGGTCAATGGAATTACCTCTATCCATTTAGTGAAGTACTTTGTTGCTTTGATAATGAATTTGGGCTCGTTGGATGAAGTTGGTGATATCTTTCCTACCAGGTCTAATCCCCATTACGAAAAAGGCCATGGTGTGGTTATAGGTCTCAATTCTTGTGTTGGTGCATAAACCAGGTCACTATGTTGCTGACATTGTCAACACTTTCTAGAATATTGTATGCATTCTTGTTCCATGGAGGGCCAGTAGTATCCTATTTTGAGTAGTTTTTGGACTAGGTTAAGTCTGCCAAAGTGGGATCCGCAAATACCTTCGTGAACCTCTTGTAAGTTTGTTTGTGCTTCTTCTACGTTAAGGCACCAGAGTAACATACCATCTAGACTACGACAAAATAGGGTATCTCATAAGATGGTAAAATAGGAAGTTCTACGGGTGAAGGTTTTCTTTTGGGTGGTCATTAAGTCAAGTGGTATGGTACCATGCTAGATGTATTCAAACGTATCTTGGTACCATGGGGAGTTAGGACCAACAACAACACATACCAATTCTGATTCTTGGATGTCGAATGTTGGTACAAATAGTTTTTCCACAAGGAACTCATACTTAGGCACGTTCAAAAGATGTAAAATAATAGAGAAAATAAGGAAAACTCATTCAAATAAGATGTAAAACTTGCAAACACTAAAACACACTATTCACCTTAGCATAGCTTTATTGCTCTCCTCTAATCACCTTGGAGAATGGTGTTGAAATCTTTTCTCTCAAATTTTTAATAAGTGTAATAGCAATAAAACACTTGTAGCAATTCAAATATAGTTTCACTGCATGATCTCAGATGATGAATGAATGATAGGATGGTTGAATTTATATTTTTGGTGACACTAATCAACAATCAAGATTAGAGTTAAGACTAAAAAAGATCAACAGTGGAGGATTGATGAGAGGGTTTGATTGATTGTTAACTAACTGCATGATTTCAGATAACTGATTGTATGATTCAATTAAGAGGATTGAATGGAGTGATAACTCAAACAGATAGGTTGTTGATAGGATTTATTGATCAATTAACTATATTGATAGATCAGTGGACTCAAAGTGAATGGGAGTGAAAGAAAATTAATGGATTATTGTTACACCCCAACTTATTGTTACTGAGTTACTTTTACCTTCACAAGTAAATAGGATGATGAAATTAAATCATGATTTCAATATGTTTGATAAATGAATGAAATATTGAAATAGGTATTAAGATGTTATTGCTTTGAAGGAGTACTTATATTTCTATTGATGAAGTACAATGAAAGAATATGAATTACAATGTGAATATTCAAATGTTTTATGATGCAAGTGGATTTCATGTGAACGTTTAACTACTATTGCAAACATGCCAAGTTAGATGCAGGTACAGGTCCACGCCTCTAGAAGGGAGGAGAAGTATCACTCAAGAGAATAATTTGCTCTGATAACCCTTAATAAGCCAAAATTGAGCTATCACACACACTCACATTCCAATTTGGTCTACTTGAGTTTGGTGAGTCCGTGAAATTGGGTAGGTAATCCTTCATCATAGGTTGGGGATGATTTGAATGACTTTGGCTTTGTCTTTGATTTTGTGATTGGTTCTTGGGTTGAATTACGTGTCTTCATATTTATTTTGGGTTATATGATTGAGTCTCTTTGATATGTGTGAGTTTTTCTTTGTGTATTTTATAATCAATGATTAAATATATATATATATATACAAATGCATGTGTATAAATGATAACCGAAGCACAAGTATATCATTGCAAAAGGAAATTGAATGGATATATACCACACATATATGTATTGTTATGCCTTGCATAACCACCCCATTTTATTCTAGAACAAAATGGGTTCCCCTTTCTCTTTTTTCTTTCGTTGCCTTTGCTTTTTTGGCTTTGGTCTTGGAGAATTTTCCTTTCGTTTTCCTCTTGGGTCTATGCTTTGTTTTATTTGAATTTGGTTTTGCCTCAGTTTGAATTCGGGTTTTCTAACCAATTCAGGATTTTTCTCCTCCTCCGGATTTTCCTGGATCTCGTTCAAACTCTGGCTAAGTGCTAGGTTCGGGGATTTTTGGTCTTCGCAGAATTCCGCGTGGATCAGATTTTCCCAATTTTTCCCTCACGTCCAGGTTTTCCCGAAATTCTCGAGGCCTCCGGAGATGCACCTTCTTCTCGGATTTCTTTATCCTCTAGATTTTCCCGAAGTTCGTTGCTCCCTATTTTTTTCCGAACTTGCAGGAATGTCTCCTCCTTCGCGGAAATCCGTCCCATGCGGATTTTCCCGGAATCTGGTAGAATGTGAAGAAATGTGGAGCAGTAGGACTGGTTAACAAATGATGATGCATTTTAAGATTAATTTATGCTATTTTGAGATCTCACATGTTGTTCCTTGATTGATAACGATCAAATTAAGTTTATAATGGGTGTTTTCATGTTTATTCTGTTGGAATGCGCCTAGCTCAGAATTCTCTAAAATTCCTCCCTGGCTTGGATTCCGCGAGTTGACCTGAAACCCGAACTGTTTGTATGATCATTTTTTTTGAAGATTTAATGGCACCTTACTGACATAGGATTTGTTTTAATAATGATTTTGATTAACTAACTTCAGTTTTTGTGATCTTTACTATGGTTTTCTTTGTTGAATGCAGGATAAAATTCTGCACATGATGATATCTCTCAAGAAAGTTGGTTGTAAAGCATGCCTCAGTCCCATGTAGCATAAAACTCCTCAAGGAAAAGTCGTTGGGACCCTCCTGTTGTATGGCTGACTGGCGGTTTGATTCTGTTCATTTGAAATCCAAAGGGTCACCAAGACATTTTGGTCGCTATGAGTTTCTATGTCTCTAGCTGATCGGTGTGATGTCTCGGCAACAAAGATGTGGGTGGTGTCAGCATGAAGTCTCGCCGACCAAGCAGGGTCTCCCCAAAGTAAAATGAGCTCTCAGCAAAAGAGGAGACTTTGGTGTAATGTCTCAGCGAAGGAAGGAACTCTCTCCGACATGAGATAATATCGGTGTAAGGTCTTGCCGATCCATCAGAGTCTCAGCGAAATGAAACGGCATCGTGGAGAGAGGTTTGCATTCGCTAAAGGGTCTCACCGACAGGGTGAGGTCTCGGCGAAAGGAGGTATTATCGTTATGAGGTCTCGATGACTAAGAAATGTCTCACCAACAAGTTGTGTCTTCGGGGAGAAAGATGTATGTGCCATGAAGTCTGGCCGAATGGTAAAGGTCTCGCCAAAGGTTCTCTCTTCGGTGTAATGTCTGGGCAACTGCAAGATGTCTCAGCGAAACAGAGTTTCTTCGGTACAAGTTCTCCCCGACCACGAAGATTCTTGCCAACAGGATGGAATCTCACCGAGAGATTTAGGACTCAAAAAAGTGTCTCACCGACTTGCCATGGTGTCGCCAAAAGAGGTGTGGTTTCGACGAAAGGTCCTCCCGACCCGATAGGGTCTTTCCGATACAAAATGAGCTCGAGGAGAGTGAAGGGGTTCGACATAAGGTCATGTCGACTAACGATGGTCTCGCCGACATGTTTTCTCCCTTCGGTGTAATGGAATGCACTCGATGAAAGGTCTCGCCGACCTAGAGATGTCTCGGCGACAGGGCATGAGTTTGATGTGAGGTCTTCCCAACATGGGTGTGCTCGCCAAAGAAAGAAAGGCTCGCTGAGAGGTCTTGCCGAGGGAATGTTGTCTTGCCGATAGGTTTTGTGGTATCAATATGACTTGCGTAGCTCGATGGGAGTTCTTGTCGACCGTCTTATGCTACGTCGATGGCTGCTATGAGGTATAATCGCATCGGGGAGACACGATTAGTGTCTCACCGACATGCAATTCCATTTGAATGACCTTTGACCGCCCGAGAATCTTGCGTGGCCTATGTTTCACCAATCAGAAGAAGCTAAAGGAGTGGCCCATTGGTCCTTTGACTGACTAACTACCCCTGTGAAGAAGATCAACAGAATGCAAACGACATGGACTCATTCTGAGATCAAGGGCAATTGATCGACTCAGGAACGATGGTGTTCAGATCTAAAGGGAGGCCCGATGCTTTGCTTCTGGAGATGGTCAACGTGTAGAAAGATCTAGAGCAGAAAGGGGGCCGAAGGAAAGAAACAACCACAAGTCTCAGGAACAGTTGGAGTCTACTGGCGGAAAAAGGCAGATAGCTATTAATGGTGATACTTTGGAGCATTCAAGGCAGCTATGCAAGGGAGTTCCAAGATGGACACAGAGGCATGAAGTTAATGTTGTAGCTGCAAAAGATCTGAGATCACCCCCAAAATAATCCCTCACCAACATGGACAACAGGGATACACATTTAATGCAGAATCAACTTTATCTAAAAGATCTGAGGGCCGACCCTCCTGCAACCAGCAGATATTTTGTAATACCCTAAAACAGGGGGCCAGCGCATTATTTTGGGAACATCCTATATATATGGCATTTTTTTGCCTCTTTGTAAAAAAAAAGAAAGAGAGAGGATGTAAATTTAGATATAGAGATAGAGATAGATTTCTAAGAATAGTAGTAATCTTCTAAGTAGTAGTAGAGAAAATTTTAAGAATAGCAATAGAATAGGAGTTAGATCCAGCATAGACAGTAATGTATATTTCTGGTTTTCTTAGTATAGATGGAAACAATCTAAAATCATAGGTTTTCTATACACTAGTGATTGTGCCAAGTTTGTAAATGTTGCTTATCTGTTTCACTAACAGTAGAAGCAACCAGATTTAATCTATTTCATATTGTGTTCCAGAATGGTGTTCATCTTGGGTTAATCATTTGATATGAAAAGCTTTCAAGGAAAGAAGTTTTGTTTTATGTTTTGTTTAAATAGTGATTTACAATATGTTGTTGAAATTTGCACTATGGATGAATGAAGTTGTGTGTCAATCACAAGTTGATTTTGTTCTTCAGTTTCAGTTAACAATTCCTTGGAAGGTAACAAGTTTGTTTAAGTTCGATGAATTATTATTCTTTTCAGTTCCAAGCTTTGATCTATCTTTTTTTGTTTCTTTAAAACCCCAATTAAAAAAGGTTTGAATTTATGCTTGATCTTAGAACAATCTAGAAGCTCAACACTAGCAGGCCCCTTGAACATTATAGTTCACATCAATCACTGAGTGAAGTCAGCATAGTCAAGAATCGATTACAAAGACCTTGGGAGCTAAGATATCCATGTGATCATCTTTCTCTTTCAGGAGAACAGGATAGTAATATTCTGTTTAACTGTTGTTGTGCCACATGGACCATCAACAAAGAAACTGGTGCTAGAAGGAGGGCCTAGAAGGGAAAGCTGGATAATACTTGGTTTTTCTCACCAGAAAGGTCTCGTAGAGTTCTTCAATCAACTAAAAATCCACCACCTTTGATAGAACTTAAGACCCCAATAAGACACAAGAGTCATAAGACTAGCTCAACCATCATACCACCCTTGTCAGCCCCGCTCACTCCACCAGGATTTTCACCAATACCCCAGTGGATACCTATCAATCCACCACTAAATCCATCTCAAGTGCCACCATAGCTGGTTCGACCCATCCAATAGCTGGCTCAACCACTACCACTGATACCAATGGCATTCTTTCAAAATAATCCCTCTCCATTGGGGACTATTCCTGGAGGTTTTCATGATATGCCTAAGAACCCTGAGAAATTTTGTCCCAAGTACATTCATGGCGAATCACGGAGTGCTGAGGAGCACATACAAGCTTTTAAGGATGCTTGTACCAGAGCTCAGATAGCTCACCATGATGTAGTTTGTATGTTGTTCCCTTACTCCTTAGGGGATATGGCGTACAATTGGTACCTTAATCTCCCTCAGCGTTCTATTCTGAGCTGGACGGACTTGGAGAATGCTTTCATCAATCAGTTCAGAATCTATGTGGATCCAACCATTTTGTTCCACCAATTTGCTACTATTAGGAAGGAGCCAGGTGAACCTTTTCCCTTGTTTAATACTAGGTTTCAATGAATGTATAGGAGACTGCAAGACCCCTATTTAGTTGCTAAAAATAGTGCCATTCAGGCTTACTTTAGAGTTATAGACCCCCTGCTCGGCTTATTCCTGCAAAGGACTTATCAGCCGGCAGATATCGATTCTCTATCTAAAGTTTACCATCTGGCTATCAAGCTCCAACAACAAATTAGTTCTCAACAAGGAAGTTTGGGAGGGGTTTTTCCTTCAATAGGATATCAGATGCATAGGCCAACCCCTCTCTTCAATACTGTCCCGGGAATGTCTCCTTCCCATTATGGACCTATGCCTGAGTTACAAACTCAACCTCTTGTGCCATTCTTTGCTAGTGGAACTCTTGAATTCTTTCAACAATCACAGGTTCCTCAAAGTCCCCATGGTCATCATAACCAAATTGGAACACCAAATCATGGTGGTCAGCCACCTGTGGCTAAGAGTGTTGAAAGTGAAAAGACAGTTCAGCTCACAAATGAGGTAGAGACCTTAAAGAAAACATTGTCTCAAGTTACAAATGACATGGCTCAGCTTAGACTGAACCCCTCTCAAAACCAAGGTAATTATCCTAATCAGAGCAATAACAACTAGGGTAATTATCAGAACAACTACAATCCCAACCAAAGGGGTTATCAAATCCAAAACTCCTCTAACCAAGGCTATCAAAACCAAAATAGAGGATACAACCAGAGACCAAATAACAATCGACAATGGAATACAGGGCCAAACAATGGTGGAGTTTCTCACAATTATCAAGCTAATGAGGAAAGGTCACACGCTGCAAATGTGGTTGACCTTAATTTTATGACTAATTGGTGCAGGTTGCATGATACTGCCACTCATTCTGAGGTAAACTGCCCTGAAATGGAGAAAGTTGTCAAGATGGCACAGGCAGATGCCCAAATGTTCCAAGGGAACTCAAACAAAGGAGGTGACTCAGTGGATACAACTATGACTTATGACCTCTTTGAAGAAGAGCCCTCATTCCCAATGCAGAGTGAGAATGAACTAGAGGAAGATTCATACGATGCCCAAGCTTTTCAAACTAAGGGAGGACACTTCCTAAGAAATCAGAGTAAGGGTTTGTTTACCACATCAGCACCACCTAATCACACGGTGCCTCCGAATCAAAGTGCTGATAACAATCCTCCTCCACCAAAAGGCCCACCTGATTTCCATAATAGAGGTAATTCACTTGGAGTTTTCAAAAGTAATGCAAGTTATAATACAAAATTTGATATTGTTTTTGAGATGCAGAAACAGAAAACCTCTTTGTCATACTTCGACATCCTAAAGTGGTGCCCTGCCCAATGGGAGATAGTGTTGAAAGCTTTGGAGCAAGCCGATAAATCAAAAGGAAAGAACAAGGTGGCACCTACTGCAGACATGAACGCAACCTTGTATAGAAGCAAGGTAGGTACTCCACCATTTCTCTTGAGTTTAAGAATTTGTGGGAGGAACCTACATAATTGTCTGTTAGATTCAGGAGCTTCAGGCAATGTTATGCCATTTTCCATATGCAAGAAGTTGGGATTGAACCCTATTCAAACAAAAAAGGTCATCCAACTTGACAAGACAGAGGTTAATGTAGTCAGAGAGTTGAGAAACATACATGTGCAAGTAGGGTTAGACCCTAGGGTTCAAACCAACATAGACATTCAAGTAGCAGACATTCCTGAGACCTATGGTATGTTATTGAGTAGAGATTTGATGAAAGGTATAGAGGGATATCTTTCCCTCAACTTTTCACATATGTGGTTACCATGGAGGGGAATTCCTATGCAGATTAGGATTGAAAGTGAACCTCGCCTCAAGCATGTCATCACTGAGTATGATTGCCCCAATGAGGTAGCTTATTTTGAAACTGGGATAGGGGTTTACAAAAGAGATGAAATTTTAACCTTTTCTGTTCTTGATCCTAAAGAACTGCCAATACCAAAATTCCCTGATCCTATGATTAATGAAAACCAACAAGCATTGATCAAGAAGCTACAACAGGATCAGTTGGTATTAGGGGAAGATACCGATCTGCAGAGTCTTCTACTCCCTAATTGGTGCAAGGTGCATTACCAAAATCATTTTGAATTGACTTGCCAGCCCTACATTAACCTTTTAAATCATGTTTCCCCAGTTGAGGAAGCTAGCTTAAGTCACCCTGAGACCGTTGCAGATCACTTCTCATTTGAAGCCAAAGAATCAATAATGTTAATCAGAGATAAGGTACCTCCAAACGAAGTTCCTTCTCAAATTGAATTTATCCCGGCTACAATACCAAAACCACCCCAAGGTGTGTTTGATACCCCTGCACTCACAAGTATGCCAAAACCTGAGGGATTAATTAAAGATGCAAGCAACTGTTAGGAGGATAGCCATGGATTATATGATATATCTGTACACGAATTGGGAGTTACACATGATCAACCTGTTGAACACTTGTTCCCAATATCTGAGGCAAAAGATCAAGTAGCCCCATCTATGGCTCATTCTATCCAAATGCCCACAATAACCCCCAAAGGACCAACCCCAGCTTATGATCAGTTATGGACCCTCACGTTTGATGGATCTAGGTCCAAAACAGGCTGTGGTGTTGGGATTGAATTAACCAGCCCTAAAGGGAAAACTTTCTTTGCTTCTTATAGGTTGCAGTTTGGATGCACTAACAACGTAGCAGAATATGAAGCTCTAACTTGGGGGCTGATGTTCGCACATAAGAAGAAATTCACAGCCTTGATGGTTAAAGGAGATTCAGAAATTGTTATCAAGCAAGTGTGCAGCCAATACACATGTCACAATAGAAGGCTGGCAGCTTATAGAAATCGGGTATGGAACTTAATTGAAGACTTTGATGCTTTTGGGATTAGCTTAATCCCAAGAGAGGAGAATCAGATAGCTGATTCATTAGTTGTTGCTGCAAGTACCCTGGAACCTATGCAAGGCTCCAAGCTTAATAAATTCTCAGTGGAATTGATATCCACCCCTGTTGTTCCTAATAATGTCAGGAAATTTCAAGTTTTTGATGATGATCGACATATCCTTGCTTTTCTAGCAAGTTTAGATGCTTTTGAAGGACAAATCATGATGAGTCCAACAAGGATCAAGGAGATTGGAACCCTGGAGATTGTGATACAGAGGGGGTCCTCAATTTAAAGAGTAATAGAATCCCTAAGGGAATGGTGGCCTTGGAAAGAATTTTTGATTCAGACCCAAGGGCTCAGGAGAAGATATCAACTGAAGATAAAGGAGGTGAATATGAAATTGCTAACCTAGCTGATTCTGGCCCTGAAAGAAATGTTTACATAGGGAAAGCTTGCCATGAAACAATCAGAAAAGATATACTGAGGGCACTGAAGAAAGATATTGATGTGATAGCCTGGGGGTATGAGGATTTAAAAACATTTTATGCTTCTGTAATAACTCATACCATCCCTCTGAAGCCCGAAGCTAAACCATTCCGACAAAAGCAGCACCCTGTCAATGCCCTGATTGAACCACTGATCCTTAAAGAAGTTTAGAAATTGCTTTCTGCAAGGATAATCTTCCCTGTGCGACATTCAACATGGGTGGCTAACTTGGTCCCAGTCCGTAAAAAAAATGGAGAGATCAGGCTATGTGTAGACTTCAGAAATCTGAACAGAGCATCAGAAAAGGACAATTACCCACTCCCTTCTCTGGATGAAGTCTTGCAAACTGTCAATGGGTCTCAAATGATATCATTCCTGGATGGTTACTCTGGATACAATCAGGTAATGGTTAACTCTGAAGACAGAATGAAGATAGCCTTCACTACAAAGTAGGGAACATTTGCATACAAAAGGATGCCATTAGATCTGATAAACGTTGGAGCAACTTTTCAACGTGCCATGGACGTGGCATTCAAGGACTTAATCAGTAAATGGATTATTGTTTACATGGATGACCTGACAGTCTTCTCCAAGGATAGACTGAACCACGATGTAGACTTAGCTAAAGTTCTTCAAAGATGTATCCAGTATGGAGTCTCCTTGAATCCTAAAAAGTGTGTGTTCGGGGTTTCTGAAGGGAAGCTTTTGGGACACTTAATCTCTAAAAGAGGAATATCAATTGATCCAGATCGAGTTGAGTCTATTCTGAAGATCACCAGAAAAGGAAGCAAGAAATAAATGAGGTATTTCTTTAGAAAGATCAACTTTGTGAGAAAGTTTATCACAGGCTTTGCAGAAATCGTAAAACCACTAAATGAAATGATGAAGAAAGACGCCAAGATAGAGTGGAGTGATGAGGAAAAGGACGCGTTTTCATAGGTCAAGCGATCCATTTTGGAAGCTTCAGTCCTCACCAGCCCTAACTACTTGAGGCCATTCTATATTTACTCTTTTTCCTCTAAGCATTCTTGTGCAGCTGTCTTAACTCAGTGAAGAGAAGAGGGAGAAGAGAGGCCAATCGCTTTCATGAGCTCTCTGTTTAAGAACGTTGAGATCAAATACCCACCTCTTGAGATACAAGCTTTTGCACTAGTTAGAGCTGTCAAAAATTTTAGGCACTACATTCTCTGAAGCCAAATCATTGATGTAGTTCCAAATGTTGCTGTGAAGTCTCTACTTATCCAGAGTGAGCTGGGAGAAAGAAGAGGGAAATGGATGGCCATCTTGCAAGAGTTCAATCTGGAGATATGCCCTATGAAACTTGTTAGAGGCACATGCCTATCTAAATCCATGGCGAATGTTGGTGAGAACATTATTTGCTAGCAATACACTACTCGGTCCTTTTCCAACGACCCTTGGTATGCGGATATCATCAGTTTCATTCTCAACAATCGATGTCCAGAGGGAATGAACGCCACTCAAAGGAGAGCGCTGAGAATGAAGAGCTCTCATTATATGCTCAAAGGAGGTTTACTATATAGGAAGAATTCTGAGGGAGTGTACCTATGATGCCTTGATCAACAGGAGGCTAAACATGTGATCACTGAATTTCATGGGAAACACGGCACAAGTCATGGTTCTGCAGACTCATTGGCACACTAGATCCTCAAATCTGGTTATTACTGGCCGTGTGTGTTCAAGGATGCCCATCAACATACAAGAACATGTCACATATGTTAGATCTTTGCATCAAAAGAGCACCATTCAACCATGCCATTGCAGCCTGTCTACGAGGTAAGACCATTTGCCCAATGGGTGCTGAACTTTATCGGGGTCATTAACCCAAATTCCTCTGTAGGACACAAGTTTATTTTGACTGCTACTGATTACTGCACAAGATGGAAAGAGGCTATACCTTGTAAGAACAACACAACAGAGGTTGTGATCAAGTTCCTCACCGAATGCATCACAACTAGGTTTGGGGTACCCTTCGCTTTGGTATGTGACAATGGCTCTTCCTTCTCTTATGTTGAGTTCATTTCGTGGGCTTATGATCACAAAATTATCTTGAAATATTCTTCAAACTATTACCCACAAGGCAATGGAGTTGCAGAATCAACCAATAAGAATCTCTTAGGGGTAATCAAACAACTGTTAGAGAACAACCCTAGGGACTGGCATACCCAGCTAAGATTTGCATTATGGGCAGATAGGACTAGGATTAAGGCTGCTTTAAAGACTTCACCATTTAAACTGGTGTATGGGCAGGAGCCTGTGTTCCCTATTCATTTGAAAATACCTATCCTTGAGTTCATGCAGAAATTCTACTCTAGTGATGATAGAATAGAGGTAAGATTAGCTGCCTTGTTGAAATTAGAAGAGCAAAGAGATACCACCTTGCAGAAATTCTTTAGACATCAGGCTATTGTCAAACGTTGGTTTGACAAAAGAGCCAAAATCAAGGCCTTTAGGATATCAGACCTTGTATTGTTATGGGATAAAGCTAGTGAAAAGAAGGGCAGTCACCAGAAATTCAATAAACTTTGGTTGGGTCCCTATCAGATTGTTGAGATCCTAGGAGAAAATGCTTTCAGACTAAGTAGTTTAACTAGAGAACCTGTTCCCTTGCCTGTCAATGGGCAGTTTCTTAAGCATTATTTCGAGTCATAGGGGTTTCTAATTTTGTCCTGCATATAAATAGTTTGTTGTTCTTTATGTAAATAATTTGTTTTGTTTCCTATTTGTAAATAATGTGCTTCTATTTGGCTTGTAAATAGTTTTGTTGTTTGTTTGTTTGTCCTTTCTTTCTGTCTTGTTTGTTCTTTGGGGTTTCCTCTGTTCTTTCTGTCTTTGAGTAGTGGGTTGTTATCTAAAGTATGCTTTGGTTATTAGGACGGAAGTGGTTTAGATATTTTCAGGTTTGTTGGTTGGGTGATTTTGTCCTAAACTTTTGCTTTATGCCCATTATCAATAAGAGTTGTGGAAAGTCTTGAAAATAAGGTACAAAGTAAATAACCTTCATTGGCTCCCTCTGAATCTGCCATGAATTATCAAGATCATCTCCTCTTGTAATGGTATATTTGTCCTAGGATGATAGTGTTGTAATATTTGAGTAAAAAATCTGATCTCCCAAGTGTTGTTATGAGGTCCATGGTAGTTTTCAACCCAGAACACATGTTAAACATCTGACATATTGAGAAAAAAAAATTGAATGAAATATCTGAAACTCTATGAGAAAACAAAAAAAAGGGGAGAACTATTTAAAGAGAAAAGAGGACTCAATATGAATGGGTGATTCCAGTATCTCTATCGGGGCTATGGACGCCTAGCTGGCAGTAGAGCAATGTTGTGAGAAAACTAGAGGTATCTCCGTCAGGGCTATGGACACCTGACTGGCAGCAGAGCAATGCCCAAGATGTCATTGCATGATAGCTAAAGGGAATCAACTCATGTAGCCCAAATCTTTCACATTGTTGTTCGAAAGGTGAAGAAAACTTTATAAAAGGGTGATGCACAATCAAGCACACACATAGATTCAGGGGTAGCCATTGTTGATTTACATTTGAGATTCTAGCTCAACCTTGGTTGTTAAAACTGACCCAACTGTAGTTGTGATGTTCATAAACCAAGGGTTCTAGGTAGCTGAATCCTTCAGTTTCTTGAAAATGGTTAAACCATTTTCCCAGCCAAGTCGCCATTTGTTATGCCTTGCATAACCACCCCATTTTATTCTAGAACAAAATGGGTCCCCCTTTCTCTTTTTTCTTTCGTTGCCTTTGCTTTTTTGGCTTTGGTCTTGAAGAATTTTCCTTTCGTTTTCCTCTTGGGTCTATGCTTTGTTTTATTTGAATTTGGTTCTGCCTCAGTTTGAATTCGGGTTTTCTCCCCAATTCGGGATTTTTCTCCTCCTCCGGATTTTCCCGAATCTCGTTCAAACTCTGGCTAAGCGCTAGGTTCGGGGATTTTTGGTCTTCGCAAAATTCCGCGTGGACCGGATTTTCTTGATTTTTCCCTCACATCCGGGTTTTCCCGAAATTCCCGAGGCCTCCGGAGATGCACCTTCTTCGTGGATTTCTTTATCCTCCGGATTTTCCCAAAGTCTGTTGCTCCCTATTTTTTTCTGAACTTGCAGGAATGTCTCCTCCTTTGCGGAAATCTGTCTCATGCGGATTTTCTCAGAATCTGATAGAATGTGAAGAAATGTGGAGCAATAGGACTGGTTAACAAATGATGATGCATTTTAAGATTAATTTATACTATTTTAAGATCTCACATGTTGTTCCTTGATTGATAACGATCGGATTAAGTTTCTAATGGGTGTTTTCATGTTTATTCCACTGGAATGCGCCTGGCTCAGAATTCTCTGAAATTCCTCCTTGGCCTGGATTCCACGGGTTGACTTGAAACCCGAACTGTTTGTATGATCATTTTTTTTGAAGATTTAATGGCACCTTACTGACATAGGATTCGTTTTAATGATGATTTTGATTAACTAACTTCGGTTTGTGTGATCTTTACTATGGTTTTCTTTGTTGAATGCAGGATTAAATTTTGCACATGATGATATCTCTCAAGAAAGTTGGCTATAAAGCATGCCTCAGTCCCATGTAGCATAAAAATCCTCAAGGAAAAATTGTTGGGACCCTCCTGTTGTATGGCCAACTGGTGGTTTGATTCTGTTCATTTGAAATCCAAAGGGTCGCCGAGACATTTCGATCGCTATGAGTTTCTATGTCTCTCGCCGATCGGTGTGATGTCTCAGCGACAAAGATGGGGGTGGTGTCAGCATGAAGTCTCGCCGACCAAGCAGGGTCTCCCCGAAGTAAAATGAGCTCTCGGCAAAAGAGGAGACTTCGGTGTAATGTCTTGGGGAAGGAAGGAACTCTTGCCGACATGAGATAATATTGACATAAGGTCTTGCCGATCCATCAGAGTCTCAGCGAAATTAAACGGCATCGGGGAGAGAGGTTTGCATTCGCTGAAGGGTCTCACCGACGAGGTGAGGTCTTGGCGAAAGGAGTTATTATCGTTATGAGGTCTCAGCGACTAAGAAATGTCTCGCTAACAAGTTGTGCCTTCGGGGAGAACGATGTATGTGCCATGAAGTATGGCCGAATGGTAAAGGTCTCGCTGAAGGTTCTCTCTTCGGTGTAATGTCTGGGTGACTGTGAGATGTCTCAGTGAAACGGAGTGTCTTCGGCAAAAGGTATCCCCGACCACGGAGAGTCTTGCCGACAGGATGGAATCTCACCGAAGTGAGATGAGCTCACCGAGAGATTTAGCACTCAGAAAAATGTCTCACCAACTTGCCATGGTATCGTCGAAAGAGTTGTAGTTTCGACAAAAGGTCCTCCCGACCCGATAGGGTCTTGCCGATATAGAATGAGCTCGAGGAGAGTGAAGGGGTTCGACATAAGGTCATGCCGACTAGCGATGGTCTCTCCGACATTTTTTCTCCCTTTGGTGTAATGGAATGTGCTCGATGAAATATCTTGCCGACCCAGAGATGTCTCGGCGACAGGGCGTGACTTCGATGTGAGGTCTTCCCGACATGAAAAGTCTCCCCAACATGGGTGTGCTCGCCAAAGAAAGAAAGGCTCGCTGAGAGGTCTTTCCAAGGGAATGTTGTCTTTCTGATAGGTTTTGTGGTATCGATATGACTTGCGCAACTCGATGGGAGGTCTTGTCGACTGCCTTATGCTACACTGATGGCTACTATGAGGTATAATCGCATCGGGGAGACACGATTAGTGTCTCATCGACATGCGATTCCATTCGAATGACCTTTGACTACCCAAGAATCTTGCATGGCCTATGTTTCACCAATCAGAAGAAGCTAAAGGAGTGGCCCATTGGTCCTTTGACTGACTAACTACCCTTGTGAAGAAAATCAACATAATGCAAATGACATGGACTCATTCTGAGATCAAGGGCGATGGATAGACTCGGGAACAATGGTGTTCAGATCTAAAGGGAGGCCCGATGCTCTACTTCCAGAGATGGTCAACGTGTAGAAAGATCTAGAGCAGAAAGGGGGCCGAAGGAAAGAAACAACCATAAGTCTCAGGAACAGCTAGAGTCTACTGGCGAAAAAAGGTAGATCGCTATTAATGGTGATACTTTGGAGCATTCAAGGAAACTATGCAAGGAAGTTCCAAGATGGACACGGAGGCATGAAGTTAATGTTGTAGCTGCAAAAGATCTGAGATCACCCCCGGAACAATCCCTCACCAACATGGACAGTAGGGATACACATTTAATGCAGAATCAACTTTATCTAAAAGATCTAAGGGCCGACCCTCCTGCAACTAGCAGATATTTTGTAAAGCCCTAAAATAGGGGGCCAGCGCATTCTTTTGGGCACATCCTATATATATGGCATTTTTTTGCCTCTTTGTAAAAAAAAAGAAAGAGAGAGGATGCAAATTTAGATATACAGATAGAGATAGATTTCTAAGAATAGTAGTAATCTTCTGAGTAGTAGTAGAGAAAAGTTTAAGAATAGCAATAGAATAGGAGTTAGATCCAGCATAAAAGTAATGTATCTTCTGGTTTTCTTAGTATAGATGGAAACAATCTGAAATCATAGGTTTTTTGTACACTAGTGATTGTGCCAGATTTGTAAATGTTGCTTATCTGTTTCACTAATAGTAGAAGCAACCAGATTTAATCTATTTCATGTGTATTCAGAATGGTGTTCATCTTGGGTTAATCATTTGATTTGAAAAGCTTTCAAGGAAAGAAGTTTTGTTTTATGTTTTGTTTAAATAGTGATTTACAATCTGTTGTTAAAATTAGCACTATGGATGAATGAAGCTTGTGTTCAATCACAAGTTGATTTTGTTCTCCAGTTTCAGTTAGCAATTCCTTGAAAGGTAACAAGTCTGGTTAAGTTGGATGAATTATTATTCTTTTCAGTTCCAAGCTTTGATCTATCTTTTCTGTTTCTTTAAAACCCCCAATTAAAATAGGTTTGAATTTATGCTTGATCTTAGAACAATCCGAAGCTCAACACTAGCAGGCCCCTTGAACATTATAGTTCACATCATCACTGAGTGAAATCAGACGATCGAGAACCGATTAAAGACCTTGGGAGCTAAGATATCCATATAATCATCTTTCTCTTTCAGGAGAACAGGATAGTAATATTATGTTTAACTGTTATTGTGCCACTTGGACCATCAATAGTAATGTTACAACATTTATTTCAATATTGCATATATAAATACATATCAATGATTACATCAAGTTCACAAATTAATTTACAATTGGCTACGCAAGCCATACAAAGTAATACCAGAAATGTATATAGATATCCATATGATGAGGAATCCTCGGTGCTCGACCACCATGACACTACTTTGGCTTTCGCAAAGCCGAGACCAAGAGTGGGTCCAAGTGCCTTTTCCGCCCAACCACGAAGCATAATACTTTCCCGGATTTCTTCCTAGATCGAAGAAAACTTTGACTTTACGTGAGGAGCCTAGCAACCTAGAACAGAGAAGCAGGAAGGAACTCTCGATGCAAGCCTGATGCCTGTATGCAATCTAATCTAGAATGACATATCTCTTGCATGCAGGATGTGGCAGAGACTAATATCAATAGTAGCTAGGATTTTAAAATTCCATCTATTTCAATGGTGCATATGCTTAGCCAAGCAAACAAAAATAACAAAAAGTGATAGTTTCGAAAAGGGAAACTATCGTCTCTGGAGATCCACACTCGGCATCTTGTCTCAGAAGTGGTTTCATAAAAGAATACATATAGTATGAATTGTTTCAAGTTTCTAATATTTCAAGTGCTTTCTATTCATTCAGCTTTTTCTATCACAGTTTTATCATCTAGTTTATAAATGTTTACAAGTTTTTGATATCATTGACAATGAAATATCAAATAAATAATTGTCCAAAGCAAATAACAATTCAGCTATTTAAATTCTTATGTTTCACATAAAAAGATAGTGTTTCTATGGTTTTTCTATTGTTTGATCAAAATTCCAATATAAACTCATAAATCATCATGTATGTCAAATATATTCATAAACAGATTTGAAATATTCTTCAAAATTTTAAATATATATATATATATATACATAGAAATACATACATATATTCAAGAAAGATATCTATATAACAAGAATGAAACTCAGATTATACACATATTATTTAAAAAGAAGATTTTTATATCAAGACATCATTATAAATCAGAATATATACATTCTCAGTAAATTTATAATTATCATTTGGAAAAATAGAAGAAGTGCAACTTCAAATTTTGTATAATTTAATTTGTATTTTGTGTATATATATATATATTTTTTTAATAATAAAAATACAGAATTATGAGAAAACTATAATCTTGTTGAATGATGTATATATTTATATAACATATAAAATTAAAGAATAGTATACAGATTTTCTTCAGAAAAAAATATTGTATATATAACTGTATATATATATATACATATATATAGGACTCACTGTATATGTAATATCAAACTATTGTGTATATTTCACAGTTGATGGCAGCTAGAGTTGAACTGTTGGCTGTGAAATTACAATTTTAAATATTGACCAAAAAATCAAAGTTTTATATTGTGCAGAGAGGAATTAATGAATTCTTTTGCAAAGCTTATGAATTATGTTGAAACATAAGTTTCATTTAATGGAATGAATGGAGGAAGGGGGTGTGCTGCTCCCCATGGGCGCAACCTCTCCACAGCAAGCCTATGTGCAGCTGCATACCAACAATTTTTGTATATATATTTTTTTTATAATATTTAAAATAATAAAAACATAAACTGTGATTCCCTATTCAGCTTTCGTTTTCAAAATACAGTGTGATAAGTTAGGTATTTATTTATGTTTATATATATGTGTGTATGTGTGTATTGTAGCATCCCTCCAGTTGCTACTCTGTGTTTCAGTTTGTTTTTATTCAGTTGATAGTTTCTTTAGTTGCTTTTGATACTATGTTGTTTATTTTCAGTTATGATTCTGACATTATGTTGATTTTTACTGCATTGATGATACACTTGATATCGTGATCATTTGGTTATGTTCATATAATGACATTATGATTGAAACGTGTGTGTTATGGTATATGTTGTTTCTAATTTTTAATGAGGTTATCATGATGTAATTATTGTTGATGATATAATGATGCTCGTCAGTTTTGGTGGAGACAGTGTAGCATTACTCACTCGTGAGTACCCTCCTACACTGCGACTCTTCTTCACGGTGTGTTTGTATATATATGATGGTATGTTTAACAGAGTTGTTTTATGCAGTTTACAGGTACCGGGTATCAGCTCCACCTACTTGTCAGGTCTGAGCATGCCCTAACCCAATGGAAATATGTTGTTTCATAGATAGTGTAGGTCTGTCATTAGCCATCATTCTTCATTGAACGAGTATCTGTTTGTCACCCGTTGTTGTTTTTTCATCTAATTTTATCGTGTCGTTCTAGTTTATGTTGTTTTGTTTGGAATTAAATTAATTCAATTAAACGATTATTTAATTAACATAATTGATTTAATGTAATTTTTATTTATATGTTAGATTAAAAATGTTTATGTTTATGGTTTAATTTATTGAATTAAATTAAACAAGTTATTTATTTAATAGTGAATGTTAATTTTGTGTAAAGGTAATTATTTAAATTCAATTGTTGAATTAATTGTGCAAACTTAATTTATGTGAAAAAAGTAGATATTTTGATGAGGTAGTTTGCAACAGTTTGTAAATAAATATCAGGAATCATAACTTGGAATTAGAAAATGTGATCTTGAGTAAACTGGTTAAGTTAGAACTGATTGATCAATTTTGAATAACTTTATGAATTTGAGTTAATTAAAAAATGCATTAAAAGCTATTGTGTGTGCAATTGTTCATGCACGGCAATTTTTCTAAAAGGTTTTCACGGTAGTTTTAGAAAATAGTTTTTTTCTCTGTGTTTCTGGAAAGAGATTTGCAGGCAGTGGTTTTCGAAGAAATTGTGTTTTCTCAAGGATCTAGATAATTGTGGGCTTCCAAGATTCAGGCTTAAAACTTCGTTGGATTCAAGATTATAAATCAGGTTTTTTTTTTCTTTGTTTGGCAATTTCTTATTTAATTTCTGAAAGTTAAGCTTGAAATTGTTTGCATTGGAAAACAAATATATTGTCTGTGGAAAATAAATTTACTCAGCTAAATTTGTGCATGCATTTTTCTGAAATCATTTGGTTGATAGCAAATTCGTTTGATTTCCAAAAGTCTAGAATACATATAAATGAAAATTTATTTAGATTATGTCGATCTTCTCTTGTCTATGGTGATGCCCTGTTAGTAGATGAATAGATTTATAGTCCTCTGTAGTTTGAAACATTCTCATACTATTATTTCATTAAATCAACTTTAGCTGCAGCCTCATTCTGTATAAGATAGTTTTGTAAATGAGACCATATTCATATTTATATTTATATTTATATATATATATATATTCGATAAGAATGAAACTATATCAGAGCCGCCTGCAGCCATATCGATTTATAGTCTTAAGGTTCTTAACTACCACTCTCTTCTCTTATATCATTATTCTCCTGACAATTAATTTATATTAGAATTGCATTTTAATTAAACAACCTTCTAATATCGTTTATATCTAATTGAATGAATGAATGAAAGATTTTAATGACGTCCACGAGACTAAACAGTCTATGGGACCGAGACAAAACAGGCCTAATTTGTCTTCATGCTCTTTTCCAAGTCAGATCTCCTGCTATTAAGTTTGACTAGAAGGCTAGCCGTCTGATTAATCTTATCTTCCTCAAATAGCTGGTGCATATTGTCCACTTTCAAACTATTTTCATGTTGAGTGCGGATATCCTCGTAAGCAATGCATTCCATGATGAAGTGCCATTCTGTTTCCACAACCCCTTTATTGCAGAAAATACAAGTTCTTTCTTCCCAAGTTTCCTTGGGTATCTTCCACCTACCGGTCTCACACCTAAGGTGATGTGATCCCGTCCTCAATTGTGCCACTAACAACCTCGCTTTCCCTTTAATATCTGCACCTAAATAAGTTTTTTCACCATGATCCTTTGTCGGGTTAAACTCTTTGATGTAGTATGCTTTTTTTCGCCCAATCTGGTTTGTCCACATGGCAGTTCTGAATTTTTCAGTCACATAGCTTTTTATTTCACTATTGGTGCTAGGACACTCATGCAAATTGATGTCCCACTTGTTCATCCACTTGTGGTTTTGTTTCATCCAAGTTTTCTTCCTACGATCTAGCGTCTCCTTCATAGCTGTTTTAGGCCAACGGTGGTTATCCATGTTTTCAACCTTCTTTAAATAGCTTATCAACCGGATTAAAGCCGATGCTTCCAATGGAAAAGACCCCGTTTCAGCTAAAAGAATTTCATAGGGGACAGTGGTTTTAACTTTGAGACTGCTTGTTATTAGATGTTTTTGAATTCTTTCTAGTTGTCTCCAACTGCACTTTGACATACTACTTCCCCATACCTCACACCCATAAAGTACAACCGGAGTAACAAGCAAACCAAAAAGAGTTTTCTTGGTTTTCCAATCCCAAAGCTCAGCTTTTCTACACCTATTTTGTAGAAGGTAAGAAGCTTTCCAACCTCCCTGTATCCTTTTCGTCCGACAAGTCTCCCAACTGAGCTTATAATGAAAGTCAATCCCAAGATATTTGTATTCTTTGACTATTTCAAGCGGGCTGCCTTCAAAAAGAAAGGTATTCTGGATATCTTTTCTATTCAATGAGAAAATCATGATTTTGGTCTTGGTGATATTCACTTGCATCCCAACCTCGTGACAAAAGAGTTCTAGAGCTTTCAGATGTTCTCTTAACCCATGCGCTGTTTTTGAAATTAGGATAAGATCATCAGCATATAAAAGTAGCTTCACCACATAACCTGCCAATTGAATACCATCCCCATCCGTCTTGCTTAACCAAGCTTCCAACTTATCAATGTATAACCCAAAAAGCGTGGGAGATAGAGGACAACCCTGTTTAACTCCAATGTCGCTACCAAAACATTCTGACATACCATCACTTGTTCTGATTTTAGCTCTAACATTCTCATACAATCTGTGAACAGCTGCTCTATACACATTTGGGATGCCTAATTCCTCCATTCTATTCCAAAGTTTGTCTCTAGGTACCGTGTCAAAAGCTTTCTTGAAATCTACAAAACAGCAATAAGCTTCCTCACCCTGAGTGTTCCAAATTTTCTCAACCAAGTGTCTAAGGGTGATGCAGTGATCAATGGTAGAGTGTCTTGACCTAAAGCCTGCCTGCCCCTTTGCCCTTTTGCCCTCATTTTCTGCCCAACTGCTGATCCTTCGCTCAATCATGCTCCCAAAGAGCTTGCCAAAGATAGGATTGACCATAATCGTACGGTAGTTAGATGGATTGTTTATATCACCACTTTTGAATAGAGGAATGACCACACTAGTGGTCCACTCCATAGGAAATCCTTCTTGGTTGACATTATTGAAAATTCTTTTTATGTAAGGAGCAAGAGTCTCGATCCCCCATTTTAAAAATTCAGCCTGCAACCCATCTATGTCCTGTGCTTTACCACTCGCTAAATTCTTTATTCCTTGTTTAATATCATCCACAGTGAATAGTTCCATTGATGTGTTAATAACAGGTGGATGGTCTTTCTCGTGAACCCGCTCGTAAAGAAGCCTAGCATACTCTAGCCATTGGACATCTGTAATACTGTTTTCAATCCTCTTTTTCTTTTGCTGCAATTCTCTCCAAAAACCTTTAGGGTTCTGTTTTCCAAGCGAGATTAGCTCCTTCCTTCTTTCATTTACATAATCATATTTTTTTGACTGCACCAATTTTTCATATTTTTTCTTGTACTCTTTGTCCATTCCTTTCTTTTTTAGTGATCTCTTGGCTGCCTTACATTCTTCATCATACCATGGATTTGCCGGGAAAGTGTTTGCAGCCCTCATCTTGGGGTGGGACCTTTTGCATGCATTTAAAGCCTTGTGAATTATTGGGATCAGCGAATTGCTGTGAATGTGGATGTCCCCATCTTTTGTTGCTTTGACCTCTCCGTTGTTTTTTAAATCATGGAAATGTTGTTTAAGAACAGCGTTAAATATTTCTCTATTTTCTTTATTCAAGAGGATTTTACCCTTGGGGAGGGTTTTATTTTGCATGTGTTGAACCTGTTTAATGTGCTGGCTGATTGGGGACATGTGGAGCTTAACCAGAAGAGGTAAGTGGTCAGATTTCATCCCAATAGGGCAGTCCTCAATATCAAACTCTAGCAATCTAGAGACAAAACCTTGGGAGCAAATCACGTAGTCCACCACACTTTGACCATTATAAGTTTTGCAAGTGATACCCCCCGACTTTGGCCAATCTCTCATCCCATTACAAATAACCATGCCAAACAGACTACACAAGAGCCAAGCATTCTACCCAAGTAATTTGAATGCATTAAGATCGATTGCTTGTAAGCTTATAATGATACCTGCGCATTTATATATATTAATATTATTTTATTTTTTGTCATTTTCTAAATTAAAGGAAATCGTCCTCATCTTAAATATATAGTTTCTTAGAATTAATGACTCTAAATAATTCTTTATGAGACTCTCTATTTAGCGCCGGAGAAGTGATATTTCCATTTGTATAAACTCTCACTTAGCTGTTATTTAGTTAATATCTATTCATTTCTAGAATTTATCCATGCGTAGTATTTGTAAATGTTCTCATTATCTCTGATTTTAGTCGCTAAATTCTATATTGTTAATTAGTAGTTGAATTTCCAAACCATGCGCCATTCATACTACATGCATTCAGGAATTAACTGATGATTTGCATGCATATTTTTATAATAGAAATCATTGCAAACTGAAGTAAAGTTGTGCCACCATAATAGTTTAAAATATATATATAGTATTTTTATTTATTAGATATACTCATTTGCCAAGTATATCATGCGCCCTTCTCTATACTTCCTTTATTTTTGTCATGCTCTGTGCATTTCCTTCTTGTTTGTATTTTGTCAAATTCTATTTCTTCTTATACCATATTCTTGAGTTTTTATGTCGATTAGATTAAAAGTGTTGTTATGTCTTTCCATATGTATGTATCCAGCAAATTACCCTTGGAAATATATATATATATATATACATTAATTCTTCACATCATTACTGGACTTCTACTAGAAAAGAACTATATGATTTTCCTCTTTGTATCTGGCAGTAATTAAGATTTAATTATCTTGGAGTGGCATGTGAGGAAAATGAAACCACCAATTTATATTAATCATAATGATGAATGTTTATAGTTTTATTTTGCTACAATAAAATAAAAATATAAAATATTTAATTATGTTAATGTATTATCTATTATAATTTTAGCTACATGATGGATATTATATATTTATTATTAATAATATAATAGTGACCATATTATCTTTTTAAATAAGTGGGATAAGTCATAGTATTCTATTTTTAAAAGTATGGCCTAAAAATTTATGTATTATGGGATTATTATTTGAATTACTCTGCTATTATGGTTTTGGTGTCAAAGAAGTTTTTGAGATTGAAAATCTTGTTTGTGCTATGGGATTCTTAGTTTTCCAGAGGCTAAGGAACTATTTGAATGATTTGTTTATTCTATTTAAGTCATGAAGATCATTTGTTTTAATGTATTGTGACATAGTCATGCATGTTGTATTTGTTACCTAAGTGGTAATTGAGAGTAAGATAATTTAGATCATGATTGGATTGTGGTCATGATTCAGTTCGTTTGTGCATGATGGCTATCTTTTGGCTTAATATGTGTTATAATATTGTAAAAGGAAGAATGACTTTTGTTAGGGGTCGGAACCCAAAGTGGTAGCCAGGGTAACCTATTGGAAGTTATTAATTCAGTGAAAACCATAATTAAATATACCTGGGGTTCATTAAATAATAATTCAGATAATTGGAATGCCTCACGTAGTGTCTTAATGCTTGTATAGATTAAAAGTAGGTTGAGAAGACCTGGAATGGCTTGGTCATTTACCTTGTCTTCCTGAAAAGTAATTCAACTCCACATGATTTTGTTTAGGGGTTGGGAATCGGTAGAGACTACTAGGGTAACTCTAGATAAAGGTCGATAGTCTAGGAAGATTCACCAGGGTAACTTAGAACAACTATGAAATGACACTTTGTCCTGAAGCATGTTTGTAGTCTCTTATGTAGAGTTACCTTTGTTATTGTTGTTGCCTTTGGGAGTTTACTAGTAATCATGTAATTTTGATTCTGTCATGTTGTTATGTGTTTGTCAGCCATGTGATGTAATGATTCTTCATTGTTCGTGATGTTGGACATGTGAGTGTACTCATGAACAACGCTGACAATGTGTTATGCTCTTTATCTTTATTGTATATTCTCTTTATGTCTATAAGAGAACTTTTGTAATGATATTATAATTGATATGAGATTTATTATAATCTCACTTGTTGTAATCTAGTTATGTAACTTGAATTTATAAAATTTTATGAAATTGGATCACTCATGATTATGATGTCTTTATGTATTATGACTTTGATATTATGATGTGATGTTCTTATCTGTAAATGTTTAAGTAACGTCATCTTGGAATCCTTAAAACATTTGTGTAATCGAATGATTTTAAATAAATAAAAAATATTCGGTTAATTTGTTACTCTATGCCTATTTTAATGGACTCCTTGGCGGGGCGTTACATATATACTCAGATAGATATATATACATACATATATATATAAGAATATATATTTCTATATATTTGTATATATATATGTAGAGTCAGAAATTATGAGGTATATATATATTTTCTACATAAAATAAAGAGTCTAATTGTGTTTTCGATAGGAAAACAAATTCTGATTGAGATTTCTACAGAAATCCAATACATAATTTCAAAGCAATATTCTTCTAAAAGTAAATTAAATCCAAACAAAGTGATTCATTCATACACACATCTAGAATAGAAATTTCATGAAAATAAATAATTAAAAACCTGGAGTCCAATGCTTAATCTGATAAGATTGCTCTTATTCAGTTTTCCCTTTCTCATTCTATTCCTCTTCTTTTCCTAGTTTCACCCAATTCAACCGTTCTTGCCTTGCTTCCAAATTGTTTTCAGAGAAGAATGAAGAGGATGAAAGAAAATAATAAACTTTAGAATGCATCCTCTTGTTGAGAATTAAAGAGTTTTATAAACTTTTTTTTTTACTTTCTCCAGCTTTATTTTGCTTTGTTTTTTGTTTTGTTTTTCTTTCTTTTTTTAATCATCTTTGCTCATATTCTTATATTTTTATTGTTTTCTATCTTATCACTTTTCTTTCGAAAATATTCTTATATTTCATTTTATTCTAAGTTTTCTAATAAATCTAATTTTAAAATAAAGCAAGATTTGTTTTCTATGCAACCAATTATCCTAAATTTAATAAAATAAATAACATCCTAATCTTCAAATAAAACATCAACTAAAAATATACTAAACTAATTCTTTTATTTCTATGCATTTTAGATTACCACTAATTAATTTAAATAAACATTGCAAAGTAAAATAATATAAATAATTAATTAAATAACACCCTAAATGCAATTTATATGATTACTAAGTGGTGTGTGTGTGTGCGAGAGAATCCATTCCAACTTAACCCTACTAGGTGGCTAACCTCATCTACCTCAACCACACTGTTGGTCTTTGACAAACCTGCATCTCACATAAACTCAGGCACCCATTAATAGATTAGTGTCCAAGAAATATAAATCAAAGAAATACATATTATTCTCTATGTTACATCATTTGAATTTAAATAATAATCATCACATTTCATTTTATTGAAATAAAATATCTTCCATTTCATTTCATCCTTCAAATAAAATAAACATTCACCTAACTCTTTATTCAAACCTCACAACATTTATTCTACCACATACTTATTCTACCACACATTCATATTTAGTTCTAAATAAAGTAAAATCAAGTAGTACCAAAGTTGAGACATGACATCCTTCCCCACTTGGAAGAGACATCATCTCATTGTCTTTACAAACATCTACATAATAGAGTATGAAACAACCAGTTTATAAAAGTCATAATAAGCATAAAATAGAAAGTATGCTAGGATCTCATTTATGCTAAGAGGATCTATTGATATCCTTTGCATTCACTGAGGTGGCTCTTCCCATCGAATACTCATCCCATTGGACATTATAATGCACAAAATTTTGTTTCCGCAACTTAACGTTGCATCTCTTTAACAATCCTGGTGGGTTGCACTAGCACCACCCTTGCCTACTAAGTATGCCAATCATGCACACCACATACATGGTACCTCTACTTATACAATGCCAATCATGCACACCACATACATGGTACATCTACTTATACTTTTAACAACACATGGTACTACTACCATCCAATTACATCCAAGTAACATATGGCTTCTTTTTCCAGAGTATAAAGGAATAACATCACAATATTCAAGCATACAAACTTAATCACACTCTTGATGCCCACTAGACGAGGCATAAATCATAATCGCTCAATGCAACCCAAAGCATGAAAATGAGCATCTCAAATTTAACAAAACACTATATATTTTCAAAAGATCTTACCTCCTAACCATCACTAGGTTGAGGTTACAAAATAACAAGACAAACTCCAAAAGTGCATCAACTAGGTCCAAACCGACCATCATGCATACCAACTATTCTGAGACTTGAACACTTGCAATCCATTCCTTTGATAATTCTAGTTTTTAAACTTTCCATGTATCTTGACTCATACCTTCTTGTACTTCTCCCATTTCCATCATTATCTACATATGCATCTTCATTTATTGAACTATTTTTCTTTATGTTAGTGCCCAATTCAAATTTGAATTATATCTTCATCTCATTTTGAATTATACTTCATTTAATTTATCTTTTCCATCTCACTTTATTATATATTCCTTAGCCAATCTATATTCATCCTTCTTTATCTTTTAGTTTTACTTCCTTTATCATTTATTGGTTGGTTCTAGTTTAGAACACATTCCACTAACTTCCTTATCCATTTTTAATTTTACAATACTTTTTTTTTATCCATATTTTTTTTAGCAACTCACTCTATCTGTCCAACTTCAATCAACACTTTCAATCTTATCATTTCCTCTCATTTCCACACAAATCTTTTGTCTCAAGGGTTTCTTCTCACCTTCAACTTCCTATATTATTATCTTGTCATTAATATTTCATTCTTCCATTCAAACTTTGTGTTACTTCATCATTGCACATTCTATTAGCAATACTTGTTGCCAATGTGTTTCTTTATTGCATCCACTTCCTCATGCTTTCTTGACTATCATTCTAATTACAACTCCATAATTCAATTCAACTACCTTGTAACAATCCTGACTTACCACACATAAAATTTTGTCATTCTTCGTCACAATTGTTCCAATTCTTTTTCAATTACAATTCTAGTATCTTGTTATCTTATCCTTTACCACTTATTCCTTGTTTTACGTTTATCCTAGATAATTTTGTCATTCTTACTTCTCTATTTTATTCATCTTTAACTAAAGTGCACTACACAACCACTTCACTTTCTCCACTAACATTCCTCCTACAAATACCTATTATTTCATCATATACAAAAACAAGTTCTCTCATAACTCAAGGAATATACATAATTAGGAGTCAACCTTTAAGAATGTTCATGGACACATATAGTTAAAATCATCATTTAAGCATATTCTCAAATTCCCTTTTTACTATCTAGGCATGACGTTCTCACAATTAATAATCAACAAGTTATTCAAATCAATTGATCCATAGCAACACCAGTGTTTTCCAAAACTTTCTCAACATTTTGCGTACTAAACATTTGCATCTAACAACGAATCAAGGAATTTCAATCTATCAATTCTAACATCATACACACCAAGATCTATTATGTTCTCCATATTCTACTCCCTCATACAATCTATCAGAGGTCCATCATGGACATGATATCTAGAGCACATAACATGAAACTTGACTAGCAGTTTAAAACATTCAAGAATAGCCACCGTTAGAAAGTAAATCAAACCAAAGAAAAAGTAAAATTTTATTCCAACAATACGGCATAAAATGTGCACAATTTCAACAATAATTTGAACATGACCATAATAGATAAGTATCAACATATGATGGTTATATGTACTTACAAACACAACTAAAAATTCAATGTTGGCCTTTACAACATTTAGTAAATTAATCAAGTCAATAAATAGAATTAAAATATCAAATTTCACAAGTTACATAACACATAAATTAGGTGACTAACTCTAGTCACAAGAGAGGGAGTACAATACAAAACTATACCTGGATTCCAAAATCTGAGGGAAGTAAGAGAACACTTTCAATCATGGTGAACAACAAGTCATCTAAGACTCAATCACACAAAACATTAGATCCATTCTACTTCACCATCCAACATCACTGAAGATGTCAAACAACAAAAATTGTATGTCATTCAAGGGAATTTCAATCACCACACAATGACACACATAGTCACACACTAGCGAACATCCACAATCCAAGGTATCTAAACACTTCATTCTCACAACAAGGAACAATTACCAATTCTCACTTTACAGGAATACACCACTCATATGGATAACGCATTAATACAACATTCACACAATAATTACATGAAGTTCTCATTCGTACAAGTACGAGAACTGTCTCAAGTTACATCACTTGTAAGGAGACAATAATTCACTTAAGCATACAACACACATACACGCGATGTGAAAATAATAATCATTCGAGTGTGTCACTCGCACAAGGTAAGTATACAATCTCTAACACAATATGAAAAAAATATTGAGTGCATTACTCGCACCAACTATAAAGCAATCATAAGTGCCTTACTTGCACCAAATATAAATCAATCATGAGTGCATTACTTGCACAACATATATTTATATAAGACCATTATATGTGCATAACTCGCACAATATATGAAAAGTGCATAACTCAATGATGCATTACTCACACAAGTTGATATTTATAAATATCATTTTTATAAATCTAGCATAAAGGACTCATAAGGTCTCACAATATCTAAAACTCTTGTCTTCTCAATGATCCAGAGGATCTTCAACAAAAATTGAAGTTTGTCTTTTATCTTCAAAATTGGCATCATCAGAAAGAGGGTGAAATTATGACTCCAACGCAACTCAAATGAAGTCAAACGGAGCTACAGAGTCCAAGATATGCTCGGTCAAACCTTGGTCAACCCAAGACCTAGGTCAAAGGAAAAAAGGGTCAAAATTTGACATTGTCAAAAGTGGTCAAGACTTGCATCAATGCGAAGAGGTCATCACAAGCTTTCCGACGACGTTCATTTCACGCAAATCAAAGTCTGTTTGCATGAAATATGAGTAGTCAAAGTTGGGTTGACTTTGCTAACATTAGCATGGTATAGTTAGCATCTAGTCATCATCATTAGCCAATCACATGTTGACATGTTGCAAAATCTAGATGAATAAAAATAATAATAATAAAATGCACCTAATCCTAAGCCTTAAAACAAGGCTAAAAGAAGCCTTAAAACAAGGAAAAAAAAAACCCACACCTACCTCCCACATGCATGCTTACTTGGGGAAAATTTTAAGGAGGAAAAGGTGGATTTACTTGGTAAAACAAGTAAAGCAAAAAAACCAAAATATTCCCCTTAAAAATATATATAATTTCAACCACTAAATTAATGGGTGGTAAGGAATAATTAATAAGCTCAAATTTAAAACAAAGTCCTCTAAAAGGATGAAACAAACAACCTCCCGTAAACAATATAATCCTGGATTTGAAAAAATTATGGGGCTTAGGGATTTTATATGTTTTTTAAAAATAATGTAAAACGGGAGATTTGAAGATTTTAGTGTAAATAAGGGGGATTTTTAAGTTGTATTTGTAAAAAATGGAGAGATAAGGTTGTTTTGTAAAATCAATTGGTTAGTAACCAAATTGATTAAATTTTCAATATAAAAAGGGGGGTTTAGAGGCTTAAGGATTCATTGATTCAGGTGTTGAAAACTTAGGAGAATTTTGGAGAGACGAATTGTTGATCTTGTACGTCGGGAGAATGTTGGAATTTCGTCGTGCTTGAAGGGAAAGGCTTGTAAACAGATGTAATGTTGAATTTATGAAGATTTTAATTGGATCGGTCTACTCTTTGGAGAGGGGCCCAAAGACGTAGTTGTTCTTACAACGAACTCCATTATCAATCTATTTGTGTTCTCTCTTTCTCGTCTCATTCTAAATTTTGGTTTTTGTTTAGTTAATTATGTGTTGTTGATTTCATTTTTCTAATTTGGAGTTGTGAAGCTATAATTAATTTGCATTCTTAAAGCAATCATCTTAGATCCTAAATAAGATCAAATTGGTATCGGAGTTGTGTTTTGACTGGTATTGCAAAATCGAATGCTAACGCGCTCTAAGCTTCAAAGAGGTGAAGGCAAACTTGAGGAATACAATCCTAAGATTGGCAAACAAAGGACTTCACCAATAATGGATGAAACTAAAGCTGGGAAAAGCACTGAGCAAGAGATGGATGATAAGGCTTTCTAGCGAGCCTTTCTTGACATGAAGGCAATGGTGGAAGAGTTGTATGTAGGAAAGAACAAGCGCGAAAAGGGAGATTCTTCAAAGTGAGAAAAGAATGAAGATTGAAAGGACAAAGGAGGAAAAGATCCAGAAGCTCCATCTCCTCCATCTTCCCCTTCTTCTTCCTTTCTACTAATGTTAATCCTTTCAAAAGCAATTCTAAGCCTATTATTAAACTTGATGTAAAATTTGAATTGCCTAAGTATTGTGGTGAGTTGAATGCCGAAAAGTTAGATGATTGGATCTAACAGGTAGAAGTGTATTGTAGGATTCAAGGCCTAATAGAAGATGGTTCTATGATCCAGTTATCCACTCTCTGGTTGGGAGGTACAGCTCTCACCTGGTGGGAGAGTAGAACTCGGGAGGAAATTGCTCGCCATGGTAAGGTCAATATGACTTGGATGGAATTTATTGCTGCCCTTAAAAAATAGTTTTATCCTTTAGGTTATATGCAACAATTAACAATGAATTGGAAAACCTTTAGGCAGGGTAAGGGTCAGTCTGTCCAAGATTACACTCATGAGTTTAGAAAATGGGCTATTGCTTTAAATGTTCCATTGTATACTCAGGATACATTACTCAAGTACATAGGTGGTTTGCATTCTTACCTAAGGCATACTATTCTAATGTTGAGTCCTAATAATTTGGATGAAGTGTCAGTCCAAACTACTCATTTAGAGTCAAGGGGTAAGAACACTTTCAGTGATAATTTCTCAAAGAAACCATCTAAGTCTGAGGGGAAGTCTAAGGGTAAAGATAAAGGCAAAGGGAAGAAAACAACTACAGTTAAGAAGGTGGGTGATATCCCACATGCTCCCATTGCAATAAATAGGGTCATGATGATTCAAAGTGTTGGAAGCTTCAT
>VDFB02282031.1:0-23586 GCA_007258455.2 Sequoia sempervirens | reverse complement strand
TTCTCAGATATTTGACAAAAGAGCATTCACAACAATGGGATCTCATTCTTCCACAAGCTGAGTTTGCTTATAATGACTCAGTCAATAGAAGTGTTGGAAAGAGCCCATTTGAGATAGTCTATGGATTGAAGCCAAGGGGAGTATTTGAACCCAAATATTTGAGTGGTATGGAGAGGAGAAGTGTTGAGGGTGAAGAATTTGTAGTAGCAATGAAGGATATTCATCAACAAGTGAAAGAGAATCTTCAAAGAGTGTGGAGAAGTATAAGCAACATGCAAATTTGAAGAAGAGGGATTTTCAATTCAAGGTGGGAGACTTGGTCCTAGCACATTTGAGTAAAGAGAGGCTACCAAAGGGGAAATGAACAAAATTGCAAATGAAGAAGATTGGGCCATGTAGGGTGGTCCACAAATTTGGTGCAAATGCCTATGAGATAGAACTTCCTCTTGGTGTTACTATCTCTCTAATATTTAATGTTTTTGACCTTTATCCTTTCAAAGGATTTGTGGTTGTAGGTGATGATGCAAGTACACTAGGAGTTCAAGATGAAGATTGGGTCAAGGACCTACCACCAAGTCAACTTTTGAAGCTTGAGAGCATTTTGGACATAAAGGAAGTGAAGAGAATAGGCATAAAGTGTACAATGAATATCTAGTCAAATGGAAAGGCCTCCCTCATGAAGATGCAACATGGATGAAAGAGGAGGACATTAAAAGACATGGCACAACAATCCAAGAACTGATCTTAGGTGGATCCTGAGATTATTTTCTCCCCGGGTGTATGGTGTAGGGGCACCTAGTCACCTTTTGTAAATCTGGTCACATGTTAGATTTTTGTTTGTTTTGAGTCTTGTTTGGTGTAATAAGGTCTATTTAGACCATTTTCAATGTAATAAGTCTCATGGGGTCGGTTTGAGTACATTTTTTCATGTTTTGTAATTTGTTGCAAAAGTTGTTTTGCAACTTTGCAATTTTGTCATATTTGGGAGTTGAACGATCATTTGGTTCAAAAAGTGGTTATGAACCATTGTTTTGTTGTTGAAAAAGTTTAAATATGCCTCAAAAACTTTGAGGCAAGGTTTTGAAGTTGTTTTTGAAGTGCAAACAATAAGAAGTGCTCTATTTTTCTGCAATCTTTTGTACAATTTTGCTGCTACAACATTTTGTACAGTTCCATATTGAAAGATTATGATCTAAAGTGCATTGTATCTGATGGAGGCATGAAATAGATTTGTTTTGGTGTTGATTTAATAAAGTTTGGAGGTTTTTAGAGCAAAAATACTGAGAATGGTTTGAAAAGCCTAGGGTATGAGGGTTTTGGTAGAAATAATGGCATATTAGACCATTCCACCAATGAAATTCTCTGCAAATCGGTGGAATGGATTTGGTTAGATTTTTTTTTTAGTTTGGTAGTGATTTTAAGTGTAGGGGATGGAGTTAGGGCTCTGTTTGTGCAAGCCTTAGCCTAATATCTCAATGTACTAGGCTATAATTGATAGGTAGGAGTAGGGTTTTGTTGATAGGTGAGTTTGTGGATGTGTCAGTTGATAAAACTAGTTGTTTCAGACTCCATGTGAACTATTTAGATCCTTGGAGTGAATATTGGTGATTGGAAGAAGGTTTATCACATACTTGCTTTGGAAAAGAGGCCTAATTGGGCATAAGGGCAGCGTAGCAGTCCATTTTTGAAGGAGATGTTCTGAAACAAGTCTATGCACAATTTGGATATGTTAAAGAAGAGCATAAAGGGTACTCTAAATGTTAATTGGTTCATGGGTTTTATGCCTTCTCTAAAAGATATGTTCAATTTTCACTGTTTGATGTGTTACAAGCAAGATTGAAGGAATGGTAAGAAAACACCAAGTTAGGGTTTGCAAAGTGGAAAGATTGTTCAAGATTGATTGAATTGTGTTTGATTAGAAAACCTCCACCCCTGCTCTACACCAGATTTCCTTGCACTTTTTAAAATCTTCCCAATTAACCTAGGGATGTTGAATTCTCAAACTTCTCTTAACCAACAGGGTTATCAAGCAATGATGAGATAATGTAGTGTCTATTTGTTTCCTTTGATATTCAGAGGCCATTCTTTTTAAAATGTTGTATAGAAAATTGGGTACATTTACTAATTGGTCATGCCATAAGTGGTTCAACAACTTGAAGTGCACAGTATATAACAGATTGTGACAACCATCACAAGTAAGGTATTTGATAATATATGCAACACATTTTCCCCAAAAGAACGGAAGGGAAAGTATTTTAGTACCTTGTGATGTTGAATCCAAGTTCTCACCCCATTCACAGAATGCTTCCCTCATTGCTATCACACCTGCACAAGTTGGGTACTCGGAGCCAGTGCGAGGTAATCTCGTTACTTGAGCGATTGCCATTTTTGAGCCGTCTACCACCAATCCCTTTACTATTGCTTCATCATACTTCAACATGGCTACAAAATCCCTGACCATCTCATTATCATATTCTGTCAACTTCAAGAAATAATCCAACCATCCTACTTTGGTGAATAGAGGTATAACCATTGTGTCCTCTAATATCTCTTTGTGAGTAGACGATTCTCTACAAATTACATCACCTCCCATTATTTTGTTGATTCTTGTAACCTTAAAGAGTTTAAATTCTTGTAGATTCAACTTCACCACCCAAAAACCTTCAAATTTGTCTGCCTCTCAGAATGTCTTTTCTATACCCAATACTCTCAATCCCTTATCTTTTAGTTCAATTAGGTATCACAAGTTCTATACCTTAACTCATCATAGGGAAGGAACCACATTTATCAAAAACATAGAGAAATTTTTCTAGTTTTAAAGGATGTATTAATGTAGTTTGACAAACTTGGGTGGCCAAATAAAAAAATTGATAACAATGATAACAATGATACCCCTCCCCCCAACTTAAAGTGAAGTGACTACACTTCATGCGTAACTGGTTTAGGGTGATAGGATAATGATGAAAATTAATGGTGATAAAATTCACATGCATAATTTAAACAATGAATAATAATGAATACGAAAAGAAAGATAGATTTAAGTATATGAGGTTACCTTTCATATGTGTGGAATGGAAAGTAATGCTCAGTGTAGTTATGAATTGAAAAAGGAACATATCATGGCGTACAAGTGATGTGATGTGCGTTGATTGCATAGGAGTTGATGAAAAGTGGTGGTTGTACTATTGGCATGCACTTTACTAGAAAGTAGAGGACACATGTGTGCGTTAGGATAGTCTGCGGGAAAAAAAAATTGAATCTGCCAAGTGATTGTAGCATGCATGCAATGGGTATTGCTACAGGTATGCGAAGCACAGGGCCCGATTAAAACGTGCTCATCAGGTCCTGTTTGAACAGGTCCCAAGAAAACAAAATATAGGTTCCTTTGGAGGTAGAACATTGTCATTACAGATATTGTGTTGTGTGTGCATGTGATTGAAAATGGGGAAAATTAGGCCTAGGTAATCTTAGAGGTAGAGTTGTGTAACTTGACCTCTATATTACCAGATGTGCTGGGTAAGTCACTTCTTGTTGGAACATCAATAGGTGGAACATCATCCTATGTCCTAGATCCTGAATTAGTAGAACTATGTACACCATAATCATCCATCAGAGCTAAGATGAAATCATCATGTTCAAGTGGCTTCTTGTACAACTTGAGTCTATGGCCATTAACCAACATGGATAATTTGACCGCATCAATAGTCTGCATTGAACTACACCATTAGGGGGCACCTGTTGGATCTCATAAGGTCCTAGCCATCGTGACTATAATTTTCCTGGAAAATATTTATATTTGGAATCATACAGAAGTGCCTAGTCGCCTACATCAAATTCTTTAGTCTTAATGTACTGGTCATGCCATTTAATCCTTTATTTTTGAACAACCTCTATATGGTGCAATACTTGCAATTTGATTTCATCTAGGAAATTCAAATGCTGCAATCTTTCTCTTTGAGATTCTGTTAAGTCCATCCCTAAGTCAACTATTGTACGTAGGGTTTTGTATTCAAATTCTATAGGTAACACTACTATTTTTCCATAAACCAACTCATAAGGAGTAAACCCTGTAGTTGTCTTCCAAGTAGTTCTATATGCCCAAACAACTTTTGGCAATCTAGATACCCAATCTCTTCTATGAAGTACTATTTTTTTCAATATGCTTTCAATCTCCCTATTTGTAACTTCAACTTGTCCATTTGTTTGAGGATGATATGGAGTAGATTTCTTGTGCCTTATTTGATATTCTTTCACCAGGTGGGCTATGAGGTCTAATGTAAATTGTGGCCCTTGATCAGTCACTATCTCTTTAGGAGCACCATACCTAGTGAAGATGTCCTCATATAAGAATTTTGCAAAAATGCCATCTTTGGCTAACTACAATGCTTTCACTTCTACCCACTTGGTTAAGTAGTCAGTATATACTAGGATATATTCTTTGTTATTTGAAGTGGGATATCTAGGGCCAACAAAATCTAGCCCCCATTTATCAAAAGGAGATAGTGCTAGTTGGGGTTGCAAAGGCATCTCATCACTTCTTGTAGGTCTTCCCATTCTCTGGCACCTATCACAACTTTTAGTATACTTAACACAATCCTTGTGAAGGGTTGGCCAATAATATCCTGTTGTTAAGATTTTAAAAGCTATCCTCTTGGATGCAAAATTTCCATCACAAGGTTCATCATGGCAGGATTTCAATATGTCAAACACTTCATCCCCCCTAATGCATCTTCTCATAATGTTATCTAGTCCAGTATAGAATAAAAATCTAGAAATCCAAGAATAGGGGAAGCACTTGTGAACTGTCTTTTCTCCCTAGGAGAGAAGTAAGCTAGAATCTACCCTATTACTAAGTAGTTAGCTATATCAACATACCATGTATTATGTATAATTAGACCAAATAAATGTTCATCAGGGAAAGAATCATCAACTACTCCTTCAGATGTTGTAGGAAATTTGGATAGAAAATCAAAAACCACATTAGCTTTGCCTGGTTTATCAACTATTGTTATGTCAAATTCTTGCAGTAACAACAACCACCCAACAAGTCTCCCACCTACTACTGGCTTATTCATCAAGTATCTAATTACTATATGGTTTGTGTGGATGAATACTTGATAACCAATAATGTAATGTTTGAACTTGTTAATGGCATAGACAACTGCAGACATTTCTTTCTCAGTCACAGTGTAGGTTAATTCTGCTCCCTGTAGATTTTTGTTGATATAATATATGGCATACTCCTTATTTCCCTCTTTTTGTCCCAAGATATCTCCAATTGCAAAGTCTGATGCATCAGTGTGAATGTGAAATGGAAATGTCCAATTTGGACCTCTTAAAACTGGTGCATTATTCAAAGTTGTCTTTAACTTCTCAAAGGACTGTTGACAGTCTGGAGTCCACTGAAATTCAATATCCTTTGTCAACAAAGTAAACAAAGGTGCAACTATTTCACTGTAATCTTGAATGAATCTCCTGTAGTAACCTGCATGCCCAATAAAGCTTCTGACATCCTTTTGTTTTTTGTGGAACTAGAAATGTAGTGATAATCTCAATCTTCTTAGGGTTAACTTGTATCCGTGCATTGGAAATAAAATGTCCCAAGACAATGCCTTCTATCATCATCATAAAAAATTTCCATTGCTTAATGATAAATTGTGTTCAGTGCATCTTTTCAAGACTATTTCTAAATTTTGCAAAGCCTCATCAAATGTTTCACCATATGTGGTGAAATCATCCATGTAAATATCCATCTTATCATGTGCAATATTAGAAAATATACTAAACACTACCCTTTGAAATGTGGCTGGAGCATTGCAAAAACCAAAAGGTAAAACAAAATATGCATAAGTACCCCAAGGATAGGTAAATGTGGTTTTATCTTGATCATCAGGTGCAATCTTAATTTGGTTGTAACCACTGAAACCATCAAGAGAGGAGAAATATTTCTTTCCTGCCAAAGAATCTAGAATTTGGTCAATGAATGGAAATGAAAAATGGTCTTTCCTATTGGCAGTATTGAGTTCCCTGTAGTCAAAACAGACTCCCCATTTGCCACCCTCTTTAGGTACTATGACTAATGGTGAAACCCATTCATTTTTTGAGATAGGATATATAAATTTTGCATTCAAAAGATTTTGTAGTTCAACTTTCACAATTTCTCTGAGCACTGGATTCATGCACCTCTGGGGCTTCCTTATGGGTTTGTAACCATCATTGATGTAAATATTGTGCATGCATAAGGTAGGATCAATGCCTTTTATATCACTATAATCCCATGCAAAAGCTGCTGCATGTGCCTGTAGCACAGTGTGCAGGGATTTCTACTGTTCATCAATCAATGCTTTATTAACATTCAACATTTTTCCAGGCTTGACCTCTAATTGCATAGACATGTCTTATACAGAGGATATATCAAGGCTGGGTATTATTGGCAAGAATTTTTGGGGTAACAAGGTATGAATTATCTAGGATACCTCTTGCAATGAATTGGTAAGTATTATGATATCCAAAGGATCTTGCAAACAAGATCTAGGCAACCCTATTGCTGTGGGTGCCTTCCACAATAATAAATTATAAGATATGAGCTATCAAATTATCTTCATCTTGAATATCCAGTAGAGGGCTACACTCTATGGTCATTAAGGTTTGTAATGAGTAGCTACCCTCATCATCCGGGTGTGGCCATATAGTCTGCTCAAGGTCTTGATGTGGTTGAGATGGTGGGTAAAATAATAAATTCTTGGTTAAAGTTCTGTTGGATATGATCATTTTTCTTGACCTACAACTTATGAATGCATTGGTTGTGGCTAACCAAGGTTGACCTAAGATTAGTGGATAACCAACTAGATTAACTTTGGTTTGAAGTACTATAAAGTCAGTAGGGTAATCCCAAGAATCTAATGCAATGACCAGGTCCTCAATAACTCCTTCAGGCTTAACTATATACCTATTAGCTAATTGTAAAACTGTTTGAGTAGGCCTAATATTGGCTAAGTGTAGTAGCTGCATTGTATCTTTGGTCATCACATTAATTACAACACCCAAGTTTATCAAAGTATTCTTAATAAGAGTCCCATTGATTTTAACATCCACTACTGGACTACTAGGATTTGTATATATGGGAATAGTTATATTTTCCAACATTATATCAGCAAGATTATCCAAAACATGGACTGTTTGTGGGTCCTTTCTTTTTATTCCTGGATTCTTAAGGTAGAGATCCCTAATAGTCTTAGTATAGATGGGAATATCTTTGATAGCTTGGATTAAAGGGATTTTAATGTTGACATCTTTTAACTGGCCTAAAAGGTCTATTTTATCCTATGTATGTTGTTGTTGGATAGCCAAACGTTCATGGAATGGAGACTTCAGATGTGATGTGGTTTGGAGCCCTTGATTGGTCTAGGATTCCAAAGGTGGATTATCTGAGGCTTCCTTTGTAGGTTCTTCATCGTCTAATTCTATAATTTTGGGAGATGACGGTCCTGCAAGTTGCTTCCCTAATCTAAGATGAAGGTCACTCACCTCTACCCCATACATGGGGTATTATACAACTTCATTAGTATAAGCCTATTGAACATGCTTAATGTTAGGGTTAGGTGTAGGTTGGGCAGGTATTTAAGATGGTTTAGGTGGCTAAGATTGAGGATTTGATGAAAGCATTAGAGCTTGCTGCTAAGGTGGAGGAAGAGGTAACATAGGCTACTGGTAATTCATATTTTGTTGCCATAGCTAGCCTTTTTGCCATTGAGGCTGCCATTGATTTCGTTGGGTTGGCCATTATGGATTGTAGTTGGAACCTTGAAATTTTTGCTGTGGCCATGGGTTTGGTTGCTGGTTCCAATTTGGCTGGGCTTGTGGCCATTGTTGAGGACTCTGCCACTAGTTTTGATTTGTTTGCCAGGGCTGAGTGTTCCAAGCAGAGAAGTTTTGATTTCCCAAAGGGAAAGATGGATTAAAGCTAAGGGGGTTTGGTGGCATACCTTGTCTTTGCTGCCAAGGCCTCCTTTGTGCTATGTAGAATTTTTTTCCATCATCTCCTTCCATTACATGGAAATTTGGTTTCTCAATCCTTTCTAGCTAGATAATGGCCACTTGTTTGCACTTACAATTGGATTTCCTCTGCCTATAGGTAGGATAGTACTCAGTGAGCATGGCTTATGCTTCCTCTTGCTTCTTTTTGATGTTGAGGGTGTCCAACTATGTTTCTAGATGACTGATTATATCCTATTTCATGTTGGACAATAAATTACTTATTTCAACTTTAGAAACCCCATTAGAGGACTTACTTGTGATGGATGACCTCTCCCCTCTTGGCTTCCTGGAAAGGGACCTGGAATATTTCCTACAGACTTTATAGATGTCTTCAAATAGACCTGTAGAAATGTGTCATCCCCCAATAAGGTTGAGGACATCCATACTTTCTTCATTAATCCCCCTTAAAAATAATAATTTAAGGGATTCCTCTGATAGTTTATGCTAGGGGCTCTTCTTCAAAAAAAATTAAAATCTTTCCAAATAGTCTTCTAGTGGCTTATCTTCTTTTCAAGACACTAAGAAAATGTCATTTTTTCTTTAGTCTAATCCTCTACAATAGTCCTTGTATTTTTCCAAGAAATTTTTCTTCATGGTTTCCCAATCTGAAACAACATCCTTTCCAAGCCCCATAAACCATCTGAGGGAAGAATCCTTAAGAGTGGCTGGGAAGAGGTTGAGTCAGTGGGCATAAAAAATGTAATGATAACTTTTGTACAAGACATCAAACTCAAAGAGGAAGGTGTCTGGGTCCTCAGTTACCAAGCCATAAAATACTAGTCATGTTGATGGTGGAATATTTTTCAGCACAGTAGCTCTAGCTTGGTTAGTAATGGGGAACTCAAAAGTACCTTGATTTGGTGGATCAAGATCTACCATTGTTCGGAAGGTCCCTTTAGTAGCTGTGAAAGATGATGATGAAGATGGAAAGGTAGTGTCTACTCTTTCAACAATCTCCATAGTATACTCAACAAAATGAACAATATTTTCTCTATCTTGAGTGTTTGAAGGGATGAATCTTCCTTGGTTATCTCTTCGCCTCTGTATATGATAGGTTTTTCTTTATATGGCAACAACCTTGCATAATGTTAGTATGACTCCAAGTTTTTGAAGATGAAATCTATCAGTCCTAACGCAAAACAAAAAATTTTAACAATGAAAGTTTTAATTATGAAAGCTTGTAAAAAAAGGTCTATGAAGATAGCACCATCCCCAACAACAACATCAAAAATGTAGAGGAAAACTAATGTGTTATGGACTTGTTAAAATTTACACAATTAAGGGGTGTTCCAAGTTGAACAATCCTCTTGACATTGCAAGCTTACATTAAATTATCAACCAAGGTGCGTAAACTTATGATGATACTCCACTATATGTGTCTACACAAGCTTGTGCTAACCTAAATTACTCTACACAAACTTATTAAAACTATTCTATCTTGCCAGAATTTGACAGAATTGCAAAAATAGTGAAAATAGTTACAAAACCTAGTGGCTACGGGTACCTACAACATAAGCTGTAGGTGACTGCTAAAGATCTACGAATGCAAAATTAATTTGAAACTACTTAAAACAACAAAATAACTGATCCTAATCTCCAAAGAACTATGATTTATCTTTGTTCATGAACATTCACAACTGTAACTAACCATAAACCATTTTACTTGCAATGCACGTGTAAACTAATAAAAACAAAATTAATGGAAAAAACATAAATAAACAGATAGATGAATAAAGTGAAGAGCAGTACTTGAGTGGCTAGCTCAGAAGACTACCTCACTTAACTAAAAACCAAATCTAACTTAGATTCTCACGCATCCATGCACTATACAAATCCATTCATTGCATAACGCTAGATATTAGACAAAATCCTTCTATAGATTTTATTTCATAATATCATTGTAACAACATGCCTTTGGATAACTAGAAAAACTGCTAACTGCTAGTAACTTATAACAAAATCAACTAATTGATCTATGAACTCATCTCTTGACTTTATACAAAAAATGGGGAGAGTCTTATTCAAACTACCAACTAACTAACTAACTACAATCATAAATCTCACTCCTAAATACGAGGAGATGGAACAATGGCTGACTTATTCATCCAACTAAAAAAGAGACCTATTCAAATAAGAAAAACTTGCATGTAGAACCCATGGGAAATCGTCCAACATTCAAGAACATATATCTTCAACATTTATTCCTTCCATAATGACCACACTCAGCTTCACAACTTCCCACACTTTGGGCAGCTTGAACTTCATTAATTTCCCACTCTGTTGCTTTGATACTCGCTATAAATGCTCCATCCTTGCTACCATGTGCTGAGCTACAAAGAGAATAATCCATACACATACATATGCAACTAACCACCATAACTAAATCACAACATTTCATTCATATACATATATCCATACTTAAACCATGCAATTATACAAATATTTCCACCATATTTGATTTCCACAAAATGGGTTCAAGGTTGTAAGATATTTATGAAAGGATAACACATTATGGAAGTATTTTCTAAGAGATACTTTGAAAACATAGGTAAAAGTGTCTTAAAATTAACAAAAAGATACTAATAACCAGACCCATCACCTCCCTTCTTTCTCAATGATCCTCATGTTTGGGTCATACCAATTTAGGAGCCTCCATTGCTGGTAGAAACCCTCCCACCAAATGTAACCCACTGGCTATAACATTCTTTTAACACTGAGAAGCATTTTCTTGTTGAACTCGTGTAATGAATTCAGTATCACAAAACCATCCTAGATGAGTGTTCGTAATCGTCCCACTAACTGGTGCAGCTTGTGAAACAAAGTATTTAAATTCCTCATCCGGGATCCTTCTGGAAGTGCTCATATTTTCTTGGATTTCCTACATTATTAGCATATGTGTTTCTTGTGTGCGAGTTAGGGTTAGATTTAACCATTCATTTTCAATAATTCATAAAACTTTCAGTCTTTAGTTAGGTTAAACTTCAAAATAATCAACATTTTCATTACCAAACCAGGGGAAACATAATTTGTCTTGATATATGCATGCATAGAACAACTAACAAGATTTTAGCTATTCAAAGCATACCTGGTTTTGCTAGTGATACGACTTTCTTTCAGAATGTACCCTCAAAACCCTTGGTAGCTGTGTTCTTTGGCTTCTCGAGGTTTACCTTTCTTTGTGTGACACAATTTGAATTTGAATTCTTTAATGTACTTTTAACTGAGTAGTATGGCACAAGGTAAAGTGTTATGAAAGCAATTGCATGCTCGAGGTGGTTCCAAGTACATGTGTTGTTCGCCACCTTCATTAATTACCTGTTACAATGCATTAATTTTCTTGAATAAAGGTGCAATCATGGTGGATTAGGGTTCAAATCATGAACACCTTGATTTCTATGCAGGGCTCACCATTAGAGATGAAGATGACGTAGAAGGCTTATGTGGCACACTGATGTGTCACTTTTATTCTTATAAGGCAAAGGATTTATGAGAAAATCCACTTTGGATACTTAACAATTTTGATCAAAAGAGGATTGAGACCTCTGACATTGGACCTTAAAAAGGTTATCGGGAACTAGAACTTGACTTTCTAGGTTCATGAGAACTAGGTGCAAAGGGGGACCCAGAACTAGGTTCAAATGAAACCAAATTGATTAAAAACATATTCACAACAGAGCCTTCGGTTTTCGATCTCTGATTAAAGAAAACAAAAACCACTACTAAGCTAACCAACAAAGAAAAGGGAAATACACACACCAGGATGATTTATCTGGGTGATGACTCATTAGGTTTGACATACCAACTGGGTGAAAAGTGAAAAATTTGCGAAGATACAATATCCTTAGCGCAACCACATCAACTTCGGGACTCAAGAGTTTGGTAAATCGATAATACTAGGTAATAGAGCTTGCAACACCTCAAGTTAAGTAAAGACAAGCATTTAGGCAAGGACCAGGCAAGCTGAATCAAAGACTTCCATTTTACCATTTCCTCCAAAAGCAACACACCAAAGCAAGCAAAAGAAAGGAAGGGAAAGAAAAGTGGCAAAAAAAGGGGTCCACATTTTGCCAAAGAGAAAAAAATGGGGTGTGTTGTGAGATCACACAACACTCAACCTAGGGTTTCAATCAATAATCAAGTAAACTTCTCGGACCAAATAGGTTATTCTCAACCTAAGGTTTCAATCAATAATAAATTAATGATCAAGTGATCATTTAAGTATAGGTTAACAATATGTCGTCACATCCTATCATATCTTTCATATTAACACTATTGTTGTATTGGTAAACCTTATCGTCCCAAGGTTTCCTAGCATTATAAGCTAATAGTGTCAAGCCTCTTCATGTCATCGATGCATTTCACGTTCTTTATACGTGCAACGCAGACTATCTATGTATAATCTAAATAGAAACACCATCATCTAAATTCCCATATAGGGAATATAAAAGTATTAACCTAATAGATAAGTTTCTTAAGCAAGTAACAAACAAGACCATGCAAGTATAAAAAGCATCACATATACTCAAAATCATTCCTTTCAACATAGTAATCAAAACTATTTAAGCTTTCCTTCATTAAAGACAAAGGTTTAGATACTAGCATGCCTATTAAATGCTATACTCCAATTGACCAACTGATTCCTTAGCTAAATCCTCTCTAAGAATCAACTTGATACTCTTTCCACTTCTTAATCCCCTCTTCACAGAATAAATCTCACACTATTTTCCTTACAATTTCTCTCAGCTCATAAAACAAGAATCTCTTAGATTTAAAAATTACAGAATGCAAGTGAACGCGTGTGCCAAATGAGGTAATCCTCTCCTCTATTTATACAAAAACATGAGCCTTTGTTGCCTACAAACAAGCTACTCAGAATGACACTTCTCAGCTCCTTAGTTCAACTCAGCAAGAAATCAAAGAAGGCGACAACATAAATCGGTGCATAGGTTACACATACTCAGCCAGGTTTCACAAAATAGAACAACAAGAATTATAATCAGATAAGTGAGGTTAATAATCATATAGATTGAATCTTTCTATGCCAACTTCTACTTGACTTATTCTTCCATTTAAACTTGGCTTCCAACGTTGGACAAACCAACGTTGGACAAAGCTGTCAAAATAGACTTCTAAAGAAATGCAATCACTCATACTTTGGTGCCACATAAAATTCTTACGTGCTAATTGGTGTTTCAGATAAAAGACCATGTCAAAGCTATTAAATGTGTTTCAAATTTCCTTCTATACTTTTGACTATGTCTTGCAACCATCTCCACATGCCTCTCATAGTGCTGCATTAGATTTGTATTTCCAACTCATAAAACATCTTCAAGCTTTGTTATCGTTTATCCACTTTATCATTAGCATTTGAGCTGTTTAAAACCACATACAACCTGACCTTGACTAGTTCCAATGCCTGATATTATTGATACTATGCACTACATTTGGTTGCTTCATGGCGCAACATTCATGAGTCCTAATTTTCTTAGACTAGGCATTGGTTTATACACTAGATTTGTTCCTTTTTATGTGCTTTACCTCCCTCATACTATATGCTGCATTTTATTTTATGCATCAACAACATTTAAAGTTTACATAGCATGTGCTACATTGTGTTTCACACACTTCCCATACTTATGCAGGTGTTTGGACTTATTGCAGGTTATAGTATAAGATAGATGGCTTTTAGAATTCCTACACTATATATATTATTGCTATACTTTCCAGAAAAGGCTTTAATATTATATATATTAATATATATACTATAATAATCATATTATAATGTATAATATATATATATATATATATATATATATATATATATTTATATATACACAAAATAATTCTTTATAAATATGTATAAATATTTATTTATGTATGAGATTATATATTCATATATACATGCGTACATATACAAAATACGTATAATTGCGTTTATATATATATATACATACATACATGTTGATGGTCCATGTGGCACAACAGTTAAACAGAATATTACTATCCTGTTCTCCTGAAAGAGAAAGATGATCACATGGATATCTTAGCTCCCAAGGTCTTTGTAATCGGTTCTTGACTGTGTTGACTTCACTCAGTGATTGATGTGAACTATAATGTTCAAGGGGCCTGCTGGTGTTGAGCTTCTGGATTGTTCTAAGATCAAGCATAAATTCAAACCTATTTTAACTAGGGTTTTAAAGAAACAGAAAAAGATAGATCAAAGCTTGGAACTGAAAATAATAATAATTCATCGAACTTAACCATACTTGTTACCTTCCAAGGAATTGTTAACTGAAACTGAAGAACAAAATCAACTTGTGATTGACACACAACTTCATTCATCCACAGTGCTAATTTTAACAACAGATTGTAAATCACTATTTAAACAAAACTTCTTTCTTTGAAAGCTTTTCATATCAAATGATTAACCCAAGATGAACACCATTCTAGAACACAATATGAAATAGATTAAATTTGGTTGCTTCTACTGTTAGTGAAAAAAATAAGCAACATTTACAAACCTGGCACAATCACCAGTGTACAGAAAACCTATGATTTTAGATTGTTCCATCTATACTAAGAAAACCAGAAATATACATTACTGTCTATGCTGGATCTAACTCCTATTCTATTGCTATTCTTAAACTTTTCTCTACTACTACTCAGAAGATTACTACTATTCTTAGAAATCTATCTCTATCTGTATATCTAAATTTGCATCCTCTCTCTTTCTTTTTTTTTACAAAGAGGCAAAAAAATGCCATATATATAGGATGTGCCCAAAAGAATGCGCTGGCCCCCTATTTTAGGGCTTTACAAAATATCTGCTAGTTGCAGGAGGGTCGGCCCTTAGATCTTTTAGATAAAGTTGATTCTGCATTAAATGTGTATCCCTACTGTCCATGTTGGTGAGGGATTGTTCCGGGGGTGATCTCAGATCTTTTGCAGCTACAACATTAACTTCATGCCTCCGTGTCCATCTTGGAACTTCCTTGCATAGTTTCCTTGAATGCTCCAAAGTATCACCATTAATAGCGATCTACCTTTTTTCGCCAGTAGACTCTAGCTGTTCCTGAGACTTATGGTTGTTTCTTTCCTTCGGCCCCCTTTCTGCTCTAGATCTTTCTACACGTTGACCATCTCTGGAAGTAGAGCATCGGGCCTCCCTTTAGATCTGAACACCATTGTTCCCGAGTCTATCCATCGCCCTTGATCTCAGAATGAGTCCATGTCATTTGCATTATGTTGATTTTCTTCACAAGGGTAGTTAGTCAGTCAAAGGACCAATGGGCCACTCCTTTAGCTTCTTCTGATTGGTGAAACATAGGCCATGCAAGATTCTTGGGTAGTCAAAGGTCATTCGAATGGAATCGCATGTCGATGAGACACTAATCGTGTCTCCCCGATGCGATTATACCTCATAGTAGCCATCAGTGTAGCATAAGGCAGTCGACAAGACCTCCCATCGAGTTGCGCAAGTCATATCGATACCACAAAACCTATCAGAAAGACAACATTCCCTTGGAAAGACCTCTCAGCGAGCCTTTCTTTCTTTGGCGAGCACACCCATGTTGGGGAGACTTTTCATGTCGGGAAGACCTCACATCGAAGTCACGCCCTGTCGCCGAGACATCTCTGGGTCGGCAAGATATTTCATCGAGCACATTCCATTACACCAAAGGGAGAAAAAATGTCGGAGAGACCATCGCTAGTCGGCATGACCTTATGTCGAACCCCTTCACTCTCCTCGAGCTCATTCTATATCGGCAAGACCCTATCGGGTCGGGAGGACCTTTTGTCGAAACTACAACTCTTTCGACGATACCATGGCAAGTTGGTGAGACATTTTTCTGAGTGCTAAATCTCTCGGTGAGCTCATCTCACTTCGGTGAGATTCCATCCTGTCGGCAAGACTCTCCGTGGTCGGGGATACCTTTTGCCGAAGACACTCCGTTTCACTGAGACATCTCACAGTCACCCAGACATTACACCGAAGAGAGAACCTTCAGCGAGACCTTTACCATTCGGCCATACTTCATGGCACATACATCGTTCTCCCCGAAGGCACAACTTGTTAGCGAGACATTTCTTAGTCGCTGAGACCTCATAACGATAATAACTCCTTTCGCCAAGACCTCACCTCGTCGGTGAGACCCTTCAGCGAATGCAAACCTCTCTCCCCGATGCCGTTTAATTTCGCTGAGACTCTGATGGATCGGCAAGACCTTATGTCAATATTATCTCATGTCGGCAAGAGTTCCTTCCTTCCCCAAGACATTACACCGAAGTCTCCTCTTTTGCCGAGAGCTCATTTTACTTCGGGGAGACCCTGCTTGGTCGGCGAGACTTCATGCTGACACCACCCCCATCTTTGTCGCTGAGACATCACACCGATCGGCGAGAGACATAGAAACTCATAGCGATCGAAATGTCTCGGCGACCCTTTGGATTTCAAATGAACAGAATCAAACCACCAGTTGGCCATACAACAGGAGGGTCCCAACAATTTTTCCTTGAGGATTTTTATGCTACATGGGACTGAGGCATGCTTTATAGCCAACTTTCTTGAGAGATATCATCATGTGCAAAATTTAATCCTGCATTCAACAAAGAAAACCATAGTAAAGATCACACAAACCGAAGTTAGTTAATCAAAATCATCATTAAAACGAATCCTATGTCAGTAAGGTGCCATTAAATCTTCAAAAAAAATGATCATACAAACAGTTCGGGTTTCAAGTCAACCCGTGGAATCCAGGCCAAGGAGGAATTTCAGAGAATTCTGAGCCAGGCGCATTCCAGTGGAATAAACATGAAAACACCCATTAGAAACTTAATCCGATCGTTATCAATCAAGGAACAACATGTGAGATCTTAAAATAGTATAAATTAATCTTAAAATGCATCATCATTTGTTAACCAGTCCTATTGCTCCACATTTCTTCACATTCTATCAGATTCTGAGAAAATCCGCATGAGACAGATTTCCGCAAAGGAGGAGACATTCCTGCAAGTTCAGAAAAAAATAGGGAGCAACAGACTTTGGGAAAATCCGGAGGATAAAGAAATCCACGAAGAAGGTGCATCTCCGGAGGCCTCGGGAATTTCGGGAAAACCCGGATGTGAGGGAAAAATCAAGAAAATCCGGTCCACGCGGAATTTTGCGAAGACCAAAAATCCCCGAACCTAGCGCTTAGCCAGAGTTTGAACGAGATTCGGGAAAATCCGGAGGAGGAGAAAAATCCCGAATTGGGGAGAAAACCCGAATTCAAACTGAGGCAGAACCAAATTCAAATAAAACAAAGCATAGACCCAAGAGGAAAACGAAAGGAAAATTCTTCAAGACCAAAGCCAAAAAAGCAAAGGCAACGAAAGAAAAAAGAGAAAGGGGGACCCATTTTGTTCTAGAATAAAATGGGGTGGTTATGCAAGGCATAACAAATGGCGACTTGGCTGGGAAAATGGTTTAACCATTTTCAAGAAACTGAAGGATTCAGCTACCTAGAACCCTTGGTTTATGAACATCACAACTACAGTTGGGTCAGTTTTAACAACCAAGGTTGAGCTAGAATCTCAAATGTAAATCAACAATGGCTACCCCTGAATCTATGTGTGTGCTTGATTGTGCATCACCCTTTTATAAAGTTTTCTTCACCTTTCGAACAACAATGTGAAAGATTTGGGCTACATGAGTTGATTCCCTTTAGCTATCATGCAATGACATCTTGGGCATTGCTCTGCTGCCAGTCAGGTGTCCATAGCCCTGACGGAGATACCTCTAGTTTTCTCACAACATTGCTCTACTGCCAGCTAGGCGTCCATAGCCCCGATAGAGATACTGGAATCACCCATTCATATTGAGTCCTCTTTTCTCTTTAAATAGTTCTCCCCTTTTTTTTGTTTTCTCATAGAGTTTCAGATATTTCATTCAATTTTTTTTTCTCAATATGTCAGATGTTTAACATGTGTTCTGGGTTGAAAACTACCATGGACCTCATAACAACACTTGGGAGATCAGATTTTTTACTCAAATATTACAACACTATCATCCTAGGACAAATATACCATTACAAGAGGAGATGATCTTGATAATTCATGGCAGATTCAGAGGGAGCCAATGAAGGTTATTTACTTTGTACCTTATTTTCAAGACTTTCCACAACTCTTATTGATAATGGGCATAAAGCAAAAGTTTAGGACAAAATCACCCAACCAACAAACCTGAAAATATCTAAACCACTTCCGTCCTAATAACCAAAGCATACTTTAGATAACAACCCACTACTCAAAGACAGAAAGAACAGAGGAAACCCCAAAGAACAAACAAGACAGAAAGAAAGGACAAACAAACAAACAACAAAACTATTTACAAGCCAAATAGAAGCACATTATTTACAAATAGGAAACAAAACAAATTATTTACATAAAGAACAACAAACTATTTATATGCAGGACAAAATTAGAAACCCCTATGACTCGAAATAATGCTTAAGAAACTGCCCATTGACAGGCAAGGGAACAGGTTCTCTAGTTAAACTACTTAGTCTGAAAGCATTTTCTCCTAGGATCTCAACAATCTGATAGGGACCCAACCAAAGTTTATTGAATTTCTGGTGACTGCCCTTCTTTTCACTAGCTTTATCCCATAACAATACAAGGTCTGATATCCTAAAGGCCTTGATTTTGGCTCTTTTGTCAAACCAACGTTTGACAATAGCCTGATGTCTAAAGAATTTCTGCAAGGTGGTATCTCTTTGCTCTTCTAATTTCAACAAGGCAGCTAATCTTACCTCTATTCTATCATCACTAGAGTAGAATTTCTGCATGAACTCAAGGATAGGTATTTTCAAATGAATAGGGAACACAGGCTCCTGCCCATACACCAGTTTAAATGGTGAAGTCTTTAAAGCAGCCTTAATCCTAGTCCTATCTGCCCATAATGCAAATCTTAGCTGGGTATGCCAGTCCCTAGGGTTGTTCTCTAACAGTTGTTTGATTACCCCTAAGAGATTCTTATTGGTTGATTCTGCAACTCCATTGCCTTGTGGGTAATAGTTTGAAGAATATTTCAAGATAATTTTGTGATCATAAGCCCACGAAATGAACTCAACATAAGAGAAGGAAGAGCCATTGTCACATACCAAAGCGAAGGGTACCCCAAACCTAGTTGTGATGCATTCGGTGAGGAACTTGATCACAACCTCTGTTGTGTTGTTCTTACAAGGTATAGCCTCTTTCCATCTTGTGCAGTAATCAGTAGCAGTCAAAATAAACTTGTGTCCTACAGAGGAATTTGGGTTAATGACCCCGATAAAGTTCAGCACCCATTGGGCAAATGGTCTTACCTCGTAGACAGGCTGCAATGGCATGGTTGAATGGTGCTCTTTTGATGCAAAGATCTAACATATGTGACATGTTCTTGTATGTTGATGGGCATCCTTGAACACACACGGCCAGTAATAACCAGATTTGAGGATCTAGTGTGCCAATGAGTCTGCAGAACCATGACTTGTGCCGTGTTTCCCATGAAATTCAGTGATCACATGTTTAGCCTCCTGTTGATCAAGGCATCATAGGTACACTCCCTCAGAATTCTTCCTATATAGTAAACCTCCTTTGAGCATATAATGAGAGCTCTTCATTCTCAGCGCTCTCCTTTGAGTGGCGTTCATTCCCTCTGGACATCGATTGTTGAGAATGAAACTGATGATATCCGCATACCAAGGGTCGTTGGAAAAGGACCGAGTAGTGTATTGCTAGCAAATAATGTTCTCACCAACATTCGCCATGGATTTAGATAGGCATGTGCCTCTAACAAGTTTCATAGGGCATATCTCCAGATTGAACTCTTGCAAGATGGCCATCCATTTCCCTCTTCTTTCTCCCAGCTCACTCTGGATAAGTAGAGACTTCACAGCAACATTTGGAACTACATCAATGATTTGGCTTCAGAGAATGTAGTGCCTAAAATTTTTGACAGCTCTAACTAGTGCAAAAGCTTGTATCTCAAGAGGTGGGTATTTGATCTCAACGTTCTTAAACAGAGAGCTCATGAAAGCGATTGGCCTCTCTTCTCCCTCTTCTCTTCACTGAGTTAAGACAGCTGCACAAGAATGCTTAGAGGAAAAAGAGTAAATATAGAATGGCCTCAAGTAGTTAGGGCTGGTGAGGACTGAAGCTTCCAAAATGGATCGCTTGACCTATGAAAACGCGTCCTTTTCCTCATCACTCCACTCTATCTTGGCGTCTTTCTTCATCATTTCATTTAGTGGTTTTACGATTTCTGCAAAGCCTGTGATAAACTTTCTCACAAAGTTGATCTTTCTAAAGAAATACCTCATTTATTTCTTGCTTCCTTTTCTGGTGATCTTCAGAATAGACTCAACTCGATCTGGATCAATTGATATTCCTCTTTTAGAGATTAAGTGTCCCAAAAGCTTCCCTTCAGAAACCCCGAACACACACTTTTTAGGATTCAAGGAGACTCCATACTGGATACATCTTTGAAGAACTTTAGCTAAGTCTACATCGTGGTTCAGTCTATCCTTGGAGAAGACTGTCAGGTCATCCATGTAAACAATAATCCATTTACTGATTAAGTCCTTGAATGCCACGTCCATGGCACGTTGAAAAGTTGCTCCAACGTTTATCAGATCTAATGGCATCCTTTTGTATGCAAATGTTCCCTACTTTGTAGTGAAGGCTATCTTCATTCTGTCTTCAGAGTTAACCATTACCTGATTGTATCCAGAGTAACCATCCAGGAATGATATCATTTGAGACCCATTGACAGTTTGCAAGACTTCATCCAGAGAAGGGAGTGGGTAATTGTCCTTTTCTGATGCTCTGTTCAGATTTCTGAAGTCTACACATAGCCTGATCTCTCCATTTTTTTTACGGACTGGGACCAAGTTAGCCACCCATGTTGAATGTCGCACAGGGAAGATTATCCTTGCAGAAAGCAATTTCTAAACTTCTTTAAGGATCAGTGGTTCAATCAGGGCATTGACAGGGTGCTGCTTTTGTCGGAATGGTTTAGCTTCGGGCTTCAGAGGGATGGTATGAGTTATTACAGAAGCATAAAATGTTTTTAAATCCTCATACCCCCAGGCTATCACATCAATATCTTTCTTCAGTGCCCTCAGTATATCTTTTCTGATTGTTTCATGGCAAGCTTTCCCTATGTAAACATTTCTTTCAGGGCCAGAATCAGCTAGGTTAGCAATTTCATATTCACCTCCTTTATCTTCAGTTGATATCTTCTCCTGAGCCCTTGGGTCTGAATCAAAAATTCTTTCCAAGGCCACCATTCCCTTAGGGATTCTATTACTCTTTAAATTGAGGACCCCCTCTGTATCACAATCTCCAGGGTTCCAATCTCCTTGATCCTTGTTGGACTCATCATGATTTGTCCTTCAAAAGCATCTAAACTTGCTAGAAAAGCAAGGATATGTCGATCATCATCAAAAACTTGAAATTTCCTGACATTATTAGGAACAACAGGGGTGGATATCAATTCCACTGAGAATTTATTAAGCTTGGAGCCTTGCATAGGTTCCAGGGTACTTGCAGCAACAACTAATGAATCAGCTATCTGATTCTCCTCTCTTGGGATTAAGCTAATCCCAAAAGCATCAAAGTCTTCAATTAAGTTCCATACCCGATTTCTATAAGCTGCCAGCCTTCTATTGTGACATGTGTATTGGCTGCACACTTGCTTGATAACAATTTCTGAATCTCCTTTAACCATCAAGGCTGTGAATTTCTTCTTATGTGCGAACATCAGCCCCCAAGTTAGAGCTTCATATTCTGCTACGTTGTTAGTGCATCCAAACTGCAACCTATAAGAAGCAAAGAAAGTTTTCCCTTTAGGGCTGGTTAATTCAATCCCAACACCACAGCCTGTTTTGGACCTAGATCCATCAAACGTGAGGGTCCATAACTGATCATAAGCTGGGGTTGGTCCTTTGGGGGTTATTGTGGGCATTTGGATAGAATGAGCCATAGATGGGGCTACTTGATCTTTTGCCTCAGATATTGGGAACAAGTGTTCAACAGGTTGATCATGTGTAACTCCCAATTCGTGTACAGATATATCATATAATCCATGGCTATCCTCCTAACAGTTGCTTGCATCTTTAATTAATCCCTCAGGTTTTGGCATACTTGTGAGTGCAGGGGTATCAAACACACCTTGGGGTGGTTTTGGTATTGTAGCCGGGATAAATTCAATTTGAGAAGGAACTTCGTTTGGAGGTACCTTATCTCTGATTAACATTATTGATTCTTTGGCTTCAAATGAGAAGTGATCTGCAACGGTCTCAGGGTGACTTAAGCTAGCTTCCTCAACTGGGGAAACATGATTTAAAAGGTTAATGTAGGGCTGGCAAGTCAATTCAAAATGATTTTGGTAATGCACCTTGCACCAATTAGGGAGTAGAAGACTCTGCAGATCGGTATCTTCCCCTAATACCAACTGATCCTGTTGTAGCTTCTTGATCAATGCTTGTTGGTTTTCATTAATCATAGGATCAGGGAATTTTGGTATTGGCAGTTCTTTAGGATCAAGAACAGAAAAGGTTAAAATTTCATCTCTTTTGTAAACCCCTATCCCAGTTTCAAAATAAGCTACCTCATTGGGGCAATCATACTCAGTGATGACATGCTTGAGGCGAGGTTCACTTTCAATCCTAATCTGCATAGGAATTCCCCTCCATGGTAACCACATATGTGAAAAGTTGAGGGAAAGATATCCCTCTATACCTTTCATCAAATCTCTACTCAATAACATACCATAGGTCTCAGGAATGTCTGCTACTTGAATGTCTATGTTGGTTTGAACCCTAGGGTCTAACCCTACTTGCACATGTATGTTTCTCAACTCTCTGACTACATTAACCTCTGTCTTGTCAAGTTGGATGACCTTTTTTGTTTGAATAGGGTTCAATCCCAACTTCTTGCATATGGAAAATGGCATAACATTGCCTGAAGCTCCTGAATCTAACAGACAATTATGTAGGTTCCTCCCACAAATTCTTAAACTCAAGAGAAATGGTGGAGTACCTACCTTGCTTCTATACAAGGTTGCGTTCATGTCTGCAGTAGGTGCCACCTTGTTCTTTCCTTTTGATTTATCGGCTTGCTCCAAAGCTTTCAACACTATCTCCCATTGGGCAGGGCACCACTTTAGGATGTCGAAGTATGACAAAGAGGTTTTCTGTTTCTGCATCTCAAAAACAATATCAAATTTTGTATTATAACTTGCATTACTTTTGAAAACTCCAAGTGAATTACCTCTATTATGGAAATCAGGTGGGCCTTTTGGTGGAGGAGGATTGTTATCAGCACTTTGATTCGGAGGCACCGTGTGATTAGGTGGTGCTGATGTGGTAAACAAACCCTTACTCTGATTTCTTAGGAAGTGTCCTCCCTTAGTTTGAAAAGCTTGGGCATCGTATGAATCTTCCTCTAGTTCATTCTCACTCTGCATTGGGAATGAGGGCTCTTCTTCAAAGAGGTCATAAGTCATAGTTGTATCCACTGAGTCAC
>VDFB02282029.1:0-76880 GCA_007258455.2 Sequoia sempervirens | reverse complement strand
CTCGTGCAAGTGGTGAGCAACGGTGTGACGAGGAAAGTGATATTTTTTTATTTTTTCTTCTTTCATAGGTAGGCCTTTATGACTGGTAAACATTTCCCTCTAATCTGGTTGGCTGACTTTTGAGGGGGAATAAATTGAAAGTTTTAGGCAGAATACACCTCAGATTTGGTAAGAGGGAGGACTTTTAAAAAGGAGAATTTAGTCTTGACATACTTACCTAGATATTTTCCCGTGTGTGATCGCGATTTGACTTGGACCTGCACATCCGCTAGTGTCACCTGCCTTCCATGTAATTTTAGCGGAGATTTTACGAGATTGACCATTTAGAGGAGAAATTGTGGCCAACCAAATCTATTGTTTATCACAAATTGAGTGTAAAGCACGTTGAACTCGTTTAGCGACGAAGGTATTGCCAGTACAACAAACTCGGCAATGTTGTAATGAAAATTAAATGGTTGTAGTTTGACATTTCTGTTTTTTATTTATTTTATTATTTTTGTATTGAAGAAAGTAAAGATACAAAGAATATTTAGAGGTAGTTGAATGAGACCTAAAAATATACATCTTATCAAGGATCACAATTTTTTTAATATTTGAGGAAGGTTTCTTATGTGAATTTTTTTGAGTTGTAGATCTGTGGTTTTTTAAAATGAAATTATTCTTTGTTTTTTATTTATTAATGATAGTATTCTCTTTTTTTTTCTATTTTTTTATTTATTTTGGCATGTAATCAATAATTTATTTATAAGAATTGTAGTTGGAAAAGGCAATGTATATTGTTTTTATGTTCTTGAAATAGTAACAAAAATAATTTACATATAATGTAGAATTTATTTTTTAATATTGACAGCCTAGGAATTATATTCTTATCATAGAACCAAACGAAGCATACATTATTTACATCATTCATTTTTTGACGATGTAGAATTGGAGAGGTTTGGTTTTGGCAAAAGCATTTTTGTGTTAAATTTTGTTTCATTATACTCTTGAAGTTGATAGTATATGCAACATGGTTTAACACTAAAAATTCTTTGGCTGAAATAAAAGTTGTCCAATGCAAGTATCTATATCGTAAACATGATGTTACATATTTGAAGAATGCAAACCATAGTTCATTAAATATTGAGGAAATGGTATTTCAATACCAACACCTATCCATGTATTTGCCAAAATTGTCCTTGAGAAAAATAGAAGATGACAATTAGTGTGAATGAAAAAATATAACAAAGAATGCAATATATGTGTGTCAAGCAGCTTTATGATGGCCATGATCATAGGTAGAGAAGCTCACATTGACCAGTATGTTATAAAGAGTATTGTGTCATGAAATATAATACATATGCTTCTTAGAATATAAATCTATAGTGTCTTTTGTTGAAGAACATCAAAAGGCTTGAGGTAAACAAAAGATAGTATTGTACACTGTTGAATGTCCTTACTTTACTCCAATAAAATATTTATTATTCTTTGTGATTTCCTAGTTAATTAACACTGGTTACAAATACCTATAGATGTGCCCATTTCACATGAAGTGCGATTTCTAGTGTAATTGTCCTAAGGGGATTTGTAATGACATATTACAAGAAAATTGATTAACAAATGTATACCATTAAAGTGTTGTATAACCATGCAAGTCACGGAAAGTTGATGCTGATGTGTAGAATTGAATCCATTCCCTTGTCAAGACAAAGGACAGTCGTTGTTCATCTAGAATGTTTGCGCAAAATCCTCTTTGTCAAAAATACAAGATGAAAAATACCAACAATGGAAAAATGTTATAACTGAAACTGAAGTTGTAAAAAATGTCTACCATTAAATTTTGTATAAATTCTAGGAATGACATTTTTTTGTGAGTAGTTGTAAAGCAATATCTCTGTTGTCGGTGGCATTAGCATGGCTAGAAAAGCACATACTGACCCCTATGATATAAAGGGTATCGTCTCATTAAATTTCAATCTTGACCATAGTTGAAAAAATTGGTTTCTCTTGTAGTTGTAATCGACATGATTAGCTTAAACTGAGTAGTTCATAGATGGAAAAAAGTAAGTTGATGATACTCCCAAAAATCATATAAAGCAAAGGTTCATGTGTAGCCTTTTCAGTGTATTTAATCATCATCAAAGGCATTTTCACATCAACTTTCAATGTGGGGCATAGTTGAAATTTTTTAATTTCCTAAGATTTCTTTGTTTTGACAAAAAAAATCTAGGAGTTATGTCATTGGAATTGTGAAAATTTCTCATTTTTGAGAAAGCAATTTGTCATTAGAATGCATATTTAAAAACATCATCTTTTGCAGCTGAAGGACATCAAGGCAACATAATGAGCAAATTATGCAAAAGGAATACAAATGTTGACAATGGCTATGACAAGATGATGTTAATGGGATTTGCAATTTTGATAACATAAATGTTGATCCTCTTTGCATTGCTCATCTTAGTAAAAAAAACATCTCATTTTATAATATTAGCTGTAGCAAGTGTATTACTCATATTTTATATATTTGGCATTTGACTATTTCTTAGAAATAAAATACAGTTACTCTATGAATATGCTAAAGACTTTTAGATAAGTAAATAAGTTGTGAATTTATTCTATTCTGATCTATGTTGTGTTTCCTATATGTAATTCTTTGTTATCAAATTTGCATTAAGAAATTTCAATTTGCACTTGATACAACATTAGAAATGCATATATGTTAGATAGGAAAATGTTTTGACAAAGTGTCAATTGTGCTTTAGAAAATTAAACGAAGCAATGGAGAAAAGATACAAAGGTGTCAGAAAAAGATCGAGTAGTTATGGTGCAGAAATCTATAACCCCAACTTAAAGAAGCAACAATGGCTTGGAACTTTTGACAGTGCAGAAGAAGCAGCCCATGCTTATGATAAAGCTGCAATTGCAATTGTAGGAAATAATGCAATCACCAATTTCCTCTATATCGATTCTAAACCATCTAGCGACTTGTCAAAGGAACCTGCTCCTGAATTATGTGAACCTGAATCGAGAATAAAAAAAAAGAACTCAAAGAATATATTTGGAAAACAGTGTGCATCTGATCGATGGAAAGAGAAAGTAGAGGAAAACAAAGAGCTATGTTTGAGTTATGTTGAGTCTAAACAATTTGTAAAAATTAGGTCATATAGAGGTGTTAGGCAGCGTCCTTGGGGTAGCTACGTTGCAGAAATTTGGAATAATAAATTGAAAAAACAACAATGGCTGGGAAGTTTTGTAACTGCTAAACAAGCTGCCTATGCTTATGATATGGCTGCAATATCCATTAAAGGAAATAAGGCAATCACAAATTTCAACTATACCAATTCAAACCCAAGAGACTTATCACAATCTAGTAAATTTGTGAAACAAACTTTGCTTCAGAAGAGCTCAAGCAGTGATCTGTAAACTAGGAAGTTAAAGTTATTTGAAAACTTAATCCAATACAGATTTATTCCCTGATCGCAGCAGTAATGTGTGATTGTGTCTAAACCGTTGAAATTATTACAAGAAAGAACACTTAACTTCAACCAGATTCAAGAACATAAACTGAGAAACTTAAAGGAATCAAAACACAGAAAGAAATAATGAGACAAAGAAGAATTAGAGAGATCACACTTGATAATGGAGTTCGCTCAATTTGAGCTACGTCTCTGGGTCCGCTTCTCAATGTTGGACAACTTTATTAAGATTGCCAAGCACCTGAAAATGCCTTCTTACAATTCTCCAAGCTTCCAATAATCTCCTCACAATCTCACTCACACTTTACAATTTTTGGTGTATAAAAAACACCTTGTAAATTCTCCTCCAAACACTCTCCAAAATTTTCTTACAAAGGCACAAAAATTCTCTCAAAAAACTTGAATTGAAAAATCAATCACCTACACCTCCTTTTATACATAAATTTGGCTATTGTGGCCAAAACCACCATAATTAATAAAACAACAAATTACTAACAAATACCCCTCGTTTACAACAAATAATAACAACCCTCTTAAAATCCATTTTTTATTTGTTTATGATGCCCATGCCATTTCTCCATTTATGGGCTATATTGGTTTGGTATTTGTTTTTATTCATTAGTTGTCTTTTATTTTTATGAGATTTTGTTTTAATCCCACCAAATCCTCTTGGGATCCCACAAAATCCGATGGATTTTTGTGAGATAAAATAAGCCTCCACACTTTATTTTCAAAAATAAAACATGGTACGTGAATTTTTGTGAGATTTTTGCCACATCACCTATAATTCCCACGTCACCATCCAGTCACCTGCCATGTCACATGCTGACATCATCATTTTTGACTAAAACTTTGACTGGTTCTATTTTGCTCATACGGACTCTGTTTTCAAAACTGAAGATAGTTCTGGAATCAACACAACGAGCACTATGACTTGGTGTAAATTTTACTTGGATTTGAGACAATAAAATTTTCACCTTTTTGGACACCTAATTTGCTTGTTTGACCAAAACTTTGACCAAGCATAACTTCTGCATACAGACTCCTTTTGAGCCCGTTCAAGTTGCATCAGGATCATGTCAGCGAACTCTATGCATCAGTGTTGTTTTTGTGAGATTCTAAGACTGTGAAACTTTGAGGTCTTTTGGATCCACCTAGATCATTCCTCCCCATTGAGAAGCTTTTGGACCCCCAAAAGGTCTATTTTTACATGCAATTAAAGTGAGGGCATTTTTGCCTCACTTGCCCAGTATCAACTGTCCTTCCTTCTTGAAACCTATGCATCTGACTCATCACAACAACAATCAAGACTGCATTGATATTGTTAAGTACATTAGCAATATACACATCCACATTCAGTGTTGCTGCTACCAACCAAACACTGCTAAAAAGTAGAAGGCTGAATAACATAACTAAATTTGCAGACGAGAAAAAGAATGTACCAACATCATACTTATCTTTCATAACTAGAACAAACTTAGAATCAAATAAGTTTTTATGCAATGACACTTCTTGTGGTACAGACTTAAGTGCCAAATTATTGCTTGCATTAACTACCCTTTTCAATTGTCCCATTGTCACAAAAGATTTATCAGACTTAATTGGATGAGAATGCACAATGTATTCAATTCCTTAAACAAGTGATACTGATTATGTTCCCTATAGAAGATTGCTTTCCTATCATATAAATACGGGCTACCCAACACAATGCCACAAATATCAAGTGGAACCACATCAAATTCAACCTCATCTATAAACTTAGATGTTATTGCAAATTTCAAACTGCATTGCTTAGTTACTCGCAATTTGTTATCATTGCACACCCAACCTAACGGATAAGGTTTCTTATGCGGCTTGGTTTCCAATCCCAACTGTTTAACAACTTCCTCTGAAATTAGATTAACTTGAGACCCACTATCAATCAATGCATTAATCTTAGTGTTCTTAGAAATCACCCTTATATGAAATAATTCACATCTTTTGCTATCTTCAGGAACAACACAACTCTTAGAAGTAGAAGCACATGAAACATCAGTGGCAAAATCATTATCAACAAAAGCTTTACCTTTCAAACCTACAACTGATATCTTTGTTTCGTCATCAGAATCTGATCCAAGATCTTGAATGATAGTTGCATCCTTTTGCTTACCTTTACGGTCCTTAAACCACTTAGGCCTTGATTCCGGATGCAATTTCCAACACTTTGCATATGTGTGCCCTTTCTTCTGACAATGTGAACAAGTAGGCTTTTCACCTTCCTATTTCTTCACGGTGGCTACTTTCTTCTCCTTTCCCTTTTTATTGCCTTCAGTTGGAGGAACAGATTCTGTTTTTGAACTGAAACTTATGTTCCTTCCACCCGCTTCAATATGGGTTGCTTGTACACACACTTCATCAAAATTAGTTGGATTAAACATAAGAATTGTATGTTTCAAATGCGAATGCAATCCACCTATATACTTTAATAAAGTTTCTTGTGTATAAAGAGGAATACCAAGAGTAAGTGTTTTCTTCCTAAACACCTGTGTATACTCTTGAATTGTTTGTCCTTTACCCTGTCTTATGTTTTGCCAATCCATAACAGCTTGTTGCATATGACCCAAAGGATAAAATTGTTTCTTTAAAGCATAAGTAAACTCATACCAAGATGAAATGATTTTACCGTGTGTAGCAAGATCATCTTGAATCTTACTCTCCCACCAAACCAATGCAGTGCCTCCCATTCGAAGAGTGGCTAGTTGGATTTTGGAAGATTCATCCAAGATCTGTTGAACCCTACAATACACTTCGATCTGCTTAAGCCAGTTATCCAAATTTTCTGCATCCAATTCACCATTATACATAGGCAACTCAAATTTGACATCTAATTTCAATAAAGGAGAATTAGTTGATTTTTGTGCAACTTTTCCTTGTGAAGAATGTTTTGGACTTTCAGAAGATGAAGAGGATGAAGAAGAAGATGGGGAAGAAGGTTCAGGAGGGTCACTACCACCTCCTACTCCTTTACCTTTCTCCTCTTTCGAAGTAGATTCATTTTCCTCCTTTTTGTTCTTGCGTTCCTTTTTCCTCTGACGCTCTTGCCTTTCCTGGAAAAGAACTTCCACCATAGCTTTCATTTCAAGAAATGCTTTCTGGAAAGCTTTCTCATCGAGCTCTATAGAACTTTGTTCAGCTGCCATCTCTGCTCGTGGAAAATTCCTTCGTCTTCCAATCTCTGGGTTGATCTTTCTAAGTGAACCTTCACCTTGCTTTAGCTTCGACCTGGTTAACATTCACTCTGCAATTTCCTGCAAAAGGGCTCCGATACCAACTTGATATGTAAACTAGGACGTTAAAGTTATTTGAAAACTTAATCCAATACAGATTTATTCCCTGATCGCAGCAGTAATGCGTGATTGTGTCTAAACCGTTGAAATTATTACAAGAAAGAACACTTAACTTCAACCAGATTCAAGAACATAAACTGAGAAACTTAAAGGAATCAAAACACAGAAAGAAATAATGAGACAAAGAAGAATTAGAGAGATCACACTTGATAACAGAGTTCGCTCAATTTGAGCTACGTCTCCGGGTCCGCTTCTCAACGTTGGACCGCTTTATTAAGATTGCCAAGCACCTAAAAATGCCTTCTTACAATTCTCCAAGCTTCCAATAATCTCCTCACAATCTCACTCACACTTTACAATTTTTGGTGTATAAAAAACACCTTGTAAATTCTCCTCCAAACACTCTCCAAAATTTTCTTACAAAGGCACAAAAATTCTCTCAAAAAACTTGAATTGAAAAATCAATCACCTACACCTCCTTTTATACATAAATTTGGCTATTGTGGCCAAAACCACCATAATTAATAAAACAACAAATTACTAACAAATACCCCTCGTTTACAACAACTAATAACAACCCTCTTAAAATCCATTTTTAATTTGTTTATGATGCCCATGCCATTTCTCCATTTACGGGCTATATTGGTTTGGTATTTGTTTTTATTCATTAGTTGTCTTTTATTTTTATGAGATTTTTTTTTAATCCCACAAAATCCAATCCCACCAAATCCTCTTGGGATCCCACAAAATCCGATGGATTTTTGTGAGATAAAATAAGCCTCCACACTTTATTTTCAAAAATAAAACATGGTACATGAATTTTTGTGATATTTTTGCCACATCACCTGTAATTCCCACGTCACCATCCAGTCAACTGCCATGTCACATGCTGGCATCATCATTTTTGACTAAAACTTTGACTAGTTCTATTTTGCTCATACGGACTCCATTTTTGAAACCGAAGATAGTTCTAGAATCAGCACAACGAGTACTACGATTGGTGTAAATTTTACTTGGATTTGAGACAATCAAATTTTCACCTTTTTGGACACCTGATTTGCTTGTTTGACCAAACCTTTGACCAAGCATAACTTCTACATACAGACTCCTTTTGAGCCCGTTCAAGTTGCATCCGGATCATGTCGGCGAACTCTATACATCAGTGTTGTTTTTGTGAGATTCTGAGACTGTGAAATTTTGAGGTCTTTTGGATCCACCTGGATCAAGCAGTTTAACAACAGAAGAAGTAGGATCATATCCCATGACTGATAACAATATTTCTCAAGAGAACATTGTTAATGATATACAGTGTTTTCCAAATATGATGGATGACAATCAATCCCTTCTTGACCCTCATTACAACAAATTAGATCTTCCTATTTCTGATCCAAAAGATATTAGTGTCATCTGTAGTACCAATATTGATACTAGAATACCATTCCAAGACTATATCTTTGATAATTCTATTACAAACTTTGGCATGCATTTTCCAAGCACATTTGAATCTGTCAATTTTGATATCTTTTGTCAGAATCCCAAGTTTGTAAGTCCATCTTCATTGCCATGCTTCGAGCCCAATATTAGCTCTACTGATAGCCCTATTCTAGTTAGTTGTTCCAAAAATGATATGACTTCAACGATGAATACTGAGAAATTGAATTTTCTCAAAGAAATTGAAAGTCAAGATACATTCCCATTCTTGATAGATTATCGATTTGCAGTTGACAGTCTTGAGAGAAACAAGCAAAATAATATCAATTATGATATTAGTAATTTGTATGAAGTTGATACTGCTTGTACATCGATTTACATGAAGAAACATGTTCCTCCTCCAGCCCCTGGCACATCTCCAGTATCGGAATTCACTTTAGATACAATTGCTTCTGAGGAAGTTGTTAATCTTTCTTCTCCATAGGGAAGCTCTATCTAGTTCGCACAATTCCATATATTTTTTGTTTTTCGTATTGAACAATACAATTTGAAGCATACTATTCTTATGATAAACTTTACCTATAGTTTTCTTATGTTTTTGGAATCTTCTAAATGTGCATATCTAATCGTCTACATAGCATGGCATTGTGAGAACAATAATTTAGAGTCTCAAATGTTTTGTAGTATGAATGCATTTTGCAATATATCATTTATCATCTTTATAAAATAACAAACGTCTTGTTCTATATAAATTTCCAATACAATACAAATCCAATTTATATAAATAGATGTAGTTAGAATAATCATATTTAGTATGTCATTTATACAATCTATGAAGGCTAAAGTAGAAAATTGTGAATACTTGATATCCAAATAAGAATGCACCTAAATAGTTTTGTATATGGATTCTCCATCATATCTAAGAGATTAAATATCATATCATTTTTCATAATCATGTATGTTAAATATGGATTACAAACTTCATACAAGGTTTACAAAATATACAAGTTTAATGAGAACTACTTTAACAAAATACATATGTCAACAATTCAATGTATAGATTTCAATTTTGTTGTTTACATACCATAGTTAAAACAAAGATATTTGATTTATTCATTATCTCATCTTGCAAAAGTAAATTAGTCACGTGACAACTTCTACGTACTATGAAGAATAATAGATATGAATGTGAGCAAAAGATATTTTTTATATAATCATATGTGAAGTTTGAAATAGACATGAGTAGATTTACATAGTTTTTGCATAATAAAATATATATATATATATATATATATATATATATAATTTCAATAAACTTAATATGTTACAACTTGAACTCCATAAAATTAATAACAATCACATTTTCGTATTGCAGACCCTGAAGCAAGAAGAGAAGATCCTCAAACTATTATTTTACACATTAAATACAAGCACAACTACTAAGTGTTCTTTTCATAAACATATCAGGTACATCAAATCTCTGTTCTTTACTTGTCGACAAATCTTTTTTTCCTCACAAAAATGAAGAGAAAAATAGAAAATATACAAGGAAAAGCAAAAGAAATCATAGATGTAGAAAATTATACATTATGGAATCGTTGTCAAGTATATAATATTGATGATGTGCTTAGAATTGAGGGCCTATTTAGAACTAATACATTTAAATACAATGTAGGAGATTATCTTTTTGATTCATTAGCATTTCTACTTAATCATCACTATACCTCATCTGAATTACGCAACAGAACAATTGATTACTTTTTAAAATGCTATTCAGAAGGTGATGAAGAAGCAACTTGGTCATATAACAATGAATTACATCCAAATACATTAGATGTACTGCATAAAATAGACAACATTGAAACTTATTTTCGGAGAATGCGAAAATCAGCTATGCCAACCACAAATAATGAAGAAATTGGATTATGGGGAGACCCATTTTGTATTAAGTGGCTATCCAAATGGCTAGGCATACAAATAAAGGTTTGGTCAGTAAGAATGGCGCATAAATATTTGCATTTTAATGAATCATCTAATGCAGAATCACACTGTATCCTTTTCCATGATACAAATCCTCTTCATGGACACTTTGAGCCACTTCTATCATATCGACTACATTCGACTAATATCAATTCAACTGCATCACTTCGTCAAATTAAAAAACTAATTAGAAACACCAACAAAAACAACAAGATCGAATTCAATCAAATTGAAAACATTCAACAATATACGGTCAACTCACTACGAAAAATCAAAAAATAAATACGTTCAAAAAATATTGCAACATGTACAAAGTTGGAAAAAGGAATTTCAAAATCAGCCATTGAATTGTTCAAAAAATAAATTGAAGATACACCTAGATATGTATGTTCAATTTGTCAAATGTTGCATTTTAAAAAAGACATTACAACTTTGAAAGACAAAGAAATGAAAATGTATTATAGCTTGTCCACAAATAAACAAATCGCAACAACAAACTATATTTGTTCCAAATGCAAAGCATCATTGAAAGAATGTAAATTACCAAAATATGCAACTCCAAATTACATCCGAACAAATCATCCATTAGGTTATGTGGAAATGTTGACACAACTAGAAGAACGACTAGTGTCCCTTAGAATTGCATTTGCGCAAATTTGGCAATTAGGATACAAAAATTCACAATTAGGTTTGACCGGGTCTATTATAAATGTACCAGTTAACTCTAATATCATACAACGAGCATTACCACATTCAACGAACGAAACATCGACAATAGTTGTTTCTCTTAAAAGACACTTGCAGTATAAAAATGCATACCAAACAGGAATGGTATGCACAAATATGATAATGAAAGCGTTGGATCAATTATCAAATAAAAAATTATACAAGATGGAGAATGTTGAGATAAACAAAGACTGGATTGAAATTCTACAACTAGATAGTGCAAATGACACAACAAGCGATAACAATACAAGCAACAACGATGTTGAAAGTGATATTGAAAATGAAATACCTAGTGAAACATTGATACATGGTTTCACTGAATCTAAGTGCATACATGAAATGCAAGACAAGATCATAGAAATTGCACCAGCAAAAGGAAATAATCCAATTGGAATATTTAAAGATAAATACGTTGAAGAGATGAATTTCCCTACACTGTTCTTTGGAAATCCACGTGATGAGGACATTGTCAAAAGATATTCATATCAAAAAATTGTAAAGTGGGAATTACAACATTCAAATAGGAAATTTGCTTACCGCACTACAAACCTATTCTTCAAAACCATTAAAATTCTAATACAACAAGTGCTATCCACAATATGGGTGAGATTACGTAAGGGGCAATTAAAAGGGAGAAGGCTACTAGCAAAAGATGTGAAACATAAACCTAATTTATAAAATATTCTTAAATCCGACATTGGTTATGTCAATTTCAAAAAAATAAGAATATCTCTAGATTATTTGCATCAACTAAAAAAAAATCTATTTGCGATGATAAGACAACTTGGACCACCAACTTTTTTTGTTACATTTACAAGTGCTGAACAATATTGGGAACCATTAACCAAAACGCTTAAAGAACTACATCGTACTTATCAAAAAGTAGCCAACCATGAAGAATCAAATAGTACAATCGAAGATAGAAGGATTCATTTGATTCAAAGAGATCTGATTACATGTGCACACTATTATAGGCATAGAATTAATGCAATGAAGAAATTAATATTAACAGACAATTCCTTTTTTGGAACCATTTCAAATTATTTCTCCATAACCGAATTTCAAAATCGTGGAAATGAGCATGATCATTTCCTCTCGTGGATTAGACAAGCACCAATTTACATAAGAGATAGTAACATAACTATTGAACATTTTGTAGACAACTACATTACTTGTAACACTGAACATCTACATCCAGATATAGCTACAATACACAAACATCACCACACGAAACAATGTCGAAGGTCGAAGAAACAAACTTGTAGATATAATTTTCCACTCCCGCCAATGAAGAAAACTACAATTTTGGAACCAACTAAAACCAATGACGAAAATGTGATTTCAACAGCATCAAAAATACTTTCCACTTTACAACAAGCAAACTATGACAAATCAATCTCATTTCAAATGTTCATAGATGAAATGAATATTAGTGAAGATGAATACATAACTGCCATCAAGTCTACAATCCATAGGCCGACAATATTTTTGAAAAGGAAACCATCAGACATATGGAATAATAGTTTTGCTAGAACAATCCCTGAAATATGGAAAGCAAATACATACACACAATTTGTATTGAATGCATATGCAGCAGCTATGTATTGTAGCTCGTATATGACAAAAGTAGACAAGTCAATGACAAATGCATTCAAAATAATTCGTAAAGATCATGAACAAAATAGTATCGATGCAATAAATATGATTAGTAAACTAGGAAACACATTACTCAATTTACAACAAATGTCTTCGCAACAAGCAACACACATTGCTTTATCACTTCCATTAAACTATAGTTCAAGAAAATGTGTATTCATTGATACAAGAAATGAGGACGAGAGAACATTTGTCTTAAAATCAACTAAACAATTGAGCAAAGAACCAGATGATTCACAAAACGTAACATCAAAATCGTTGATAGATTATTATCTAGAACGACCAACAACACTATCACACATTTGTCTTGCAGATTTCGTTTCTAATTATAGAAAACATAGCAAAAAATTACAAAGTAAAGCTGAAGCAAATATAATACATTTTGTAAACTTCAACAAACATATTGACTTAGAAAACCATTGTAGAGAACAATTACTACTATATGTGCCATTTACAGAAACTGAAAAATCACTTAAAAATGGATTCCAAACATGGCATAGTGCTTATTTGTATCATGAAAATATTATTACATCAAATCACATAAAATACAACTACAAAGTCAACTCGATGTGGGGCGACATTGACAAAGCTATAGATGAAATCAACACAAACAATGATCTTGATCAAAATGAAAGCCTTACTGAAAATCGTATGCAGATGAAAGAACAATATAATATACAATTAGATATTGAGACAGAAAGAATCAACAAAACAAATACAATATTTCAAAACAAAATTGAAATTGCAAAACATCCTCAAATAATAGACAATTCTGAGTACTACAAATTAAGACGAATGTTAAACAAAGAACAACAAGCAATTGTAAAAGACATCGCATTGAAAAAAATAAACAACATCAAAGCACCATTACACTTGTTCTTAACAGGAGGTGCTGGAACGGGAAAAACATTTACTGCAAAAGCCATATATCAAACACTTATTCGCATATACAACTCATCTATTGACAATGATCCAAATAAACCAAAAGGACTGCTTATACAGGAAAAGCAGCATATAACATAGGTGGATTGACAATTCATTCAGCATTACACATGCCATTTAACAAGTCAGAATTCATCCCATTGAGTTCTGAAACATTGGATGCTATGTCAAAGCATTATCAACAACTCCGTGTGGTACTGATAGATGAAATTTCTCTAGTGGGTTCAAGATTTCTACGTTACATTGACAAACATTTACGAGACATAATGCAAACCCCCACTAGCTATTTTGGAAATCTAGATACAATTTTTTGTGGTGATCTTTACCAAGTACAACCTGTACAAGATGCACTAGTATTTGAGAATCCTCCAACATTAAATGAATTAATGCCTTATAGCTTTTGGAAACAAAATATAAAATGCTATGCACTGCAATCGACAATGCGACAAAAAGATGAGAAATTTGTTTCAATACTCAATAGAATCCGAGTTGGATCCCAGACAATTCAAGACTTGGACTATTTAAATAAAAAATGTTTGCGCTTACCGCCAATGGACCCAACATTCCCCTTCCTCTTCTACAAAAGGAAAGATGTGGAAAAACACAATGAAAACATGTTATCCATCACACAAGGAGAGGTAATTATATTGAATGCAATTGATGAACATGATGACAACTCTAATACAATTATGTTGTATGACCGTTCAATTAATCTACCATCTCAGATACTCTTAAAACCTAATATGCTAGTTGAAATATATGCTGGCAATTACGACATAGAAGATGGGCTTGTCAATGGATCAAATGGAACATTCCAAGCATTCACAAAATACACTAATTTTGATATAGTTTGGATCAAGTTCACTGACTCAAAAGTTGGACATCGACAAGCGAAAAGACTAGCGCAATGTTATAGTGAGTGCATAGACAAAAGTTGGACACCCATACTTCGCATTGCAAAGCCTACTAAAAACCTATACAACCAAAAAAAATTGACAATCAGAAAACAATTTCCAATACAACTAGCATGTGCTCGTACTATTCATAGATCACAAGGCCTTACAATGCAAGCATTAGCATTTGATCCATCAGGCATAAACAAACATGGTTTGGCATATACAACACTATCACGTACACGAACAATTGACACATTGTTCTTGATAAGACCTCTAACACAAAACCATTTCAAAGTGAAAAAAAAAGTAATTAATGAAATGTCACGCCTACAATCAACATCAATTTGGGAGTTTGAAAATCACCATCTCCAAAGCATTAGCGACAAACAATTACTACTAACCACATTCAATACTTGTAACCTGCTTGTACATATCGAAGACATGCTTAGTGACCATGAAATGATGTCAACTGATATTATTTGTCTACAAGAAACACATATGCAACTATCAAAACATAATAATGAATTCCAAAATTTTAATCATTTCTCAACAAATCACATACATGGTGTAACAACATTTACTAGAAATAATCTATCAATTTCAAAAATAGTGCAACATAAAACAACAAATGTAGAAGCTATAACAATAACAATAAATTTTCCAAGTGATGAGATGAACATATGTAATCTATATGCAAGACCCACCACACCAGTAACAAAAATTATAACAATCACAAATCAAGTATTCTCCTCTATCAATTTAACATCAACTTTATATATTCTAGGCGACTTCAACATTGATATGTCAGTGGATAATGGACGAAAGAATTTGCTATCAAATCACATGTACAATTCTAAAATGATTTTTATGTTATATAAATTAAACCATTTCAACAAGCCACTAATTGATCATATTTGGTGTAACATAAATGCAAAACCATGTTCTATTTACAAATCAGAAGCATATTGGAGTGATCATGATCCAATTTATATAAATATTGAAACAAATGACAAATTCAAATCCACTTAGTATCTTTTAAAAAATATTAACATTATTAGTATTTCTTGTAGCTAACAATGGAGTCGAGCAAGAGAGCCGAAACAAGCCAGAAAACCATACAACAAATATCAAAAAGGTGAAAAGCATTGTCTATGTTCAATTATACTATCCAAATTACTCTTGAAAACAATAAATTCAACTGATGTAAACATTGCAGATCCAAAAGCAAGAAGAAAAATACAGTATCAATTGAAGAACTTCACTCCCACAAGGGAGGAAATATATTTGAAGGAGATGTAATTGTGGTCTACAAAACAAGTCTCGACAAACAAAACAATACAAAAGAAGTTCTTCGTGCGGATTTAACTGATGAAAAAGGTGAAATGACAATTACTATCAATGTAATTGGTGTCCTTGTAAAACAACATGAATCAAAAATAGTTCCTGGAACAGCTATATGCATTACAAATTTCCAAATTGCACCAAAGACAGACTATGACAGAGGTGATTGTGACTGCATCTTGATTTTCACAAACACAACAACAGTTGAAGTCATACCGTGCATGCATGATGAATACAAATTCATACCAACTAGCACAATTAGACAACTTCTTACAAGTGAAGAAAACTATGCAATTGGATCTGTAGCGGCACTTGTGGTGGGAACAAAAAGAACTTCTTTCCAATTTTTTGTTGAAATAAAAGATGGCCATTCAGAAATGGACAAAGCACAAGTATTTAAATATTCCTCTAATTCTTTATTTCATTGCAATTTACATCAATTACTGCTTACCATATTTTTAACTAAAGATAAATGTTCAAATAAAAACATGCATCCACAATACAGGTACAAATACACGAGAGTTTGGAACATCATTTCTCTTCAATGGAAGAACAAATACGCCTCGAACAATATCCAATCATGTTGTTGAGAAACATTGTAAAGAGGTGAGAATCAAGATACAACACTCTACAAACAACTCAATCAACATACATCAGCAAATTGAATAACAAGAGGGCCTTCGAGTATCTCAACAATTTGTTGCATTCAACAATTGAGGTAACTAAGGCATTTGATTATGTCAGCAATTTGTTGTATTCAACATTTAACACAATCACATTTGCACCTATGCAATTATACACTATTAGAAAATGATTAAAAAATACATAATATATATCTTCGTTATATTTTGCAGATTTATGGAACAATAAGAATAGCCAATGCATTTGCAAATCCATTTCAAGCTTTCTGTCCAAATTGCAACTACAAATTTGATACATATGGAGAACTACAAGAACAAACTGCCTTTTGTATTAAATGTAAACAACAAGTTGCATATATCTACTCTCACTACTTGAAAGTGATTTTGACAAGTGATAGAAAGAAAACAATGGAATGTACAATGGATAGATCTATTATGCAACTCTTGCTTCCCGAATTACTAAACATTTCATATGAAGAATACATTGATGACAAATCATCAATTGTCTTCATCCTAAGAGACTTCTGCAAAAAAGGACATTTCAAATTGAATCCAAACAACCTCATAACCAATGCACAATCTATTGAAGAATGATATATACATCTTATATCCAGGTACACTTGTATTTCACAAACATTTAGCTTCATTTAAAAATTCAATTTCTATACTACATTATCTATTGAAAGATTATCACATAAAATAAAAAACAATGTCCTCATAACCACCTTCAAACATTTTTCTGCATAAGGGAATGTCCAAAAACACGTGGATTGTCATCTTCAGCAAGGAGAATAACTACCACATCTTCAACAAGGACAATAAATATAGTTCTACATGTTATAGGATTTTCATTTCACAATTAATGACTACAACAAACAATAATATAATTATCAACTACCATTTGTAATGTATTGACCATAGTGGTCTATAGACAGAAAAATGCATACTCTTGACTTTTCTATGCATTTACACTCATACTTATTTCTAGTTTTCTATGAACATTGCTATGAAATTACATTGATATATATTTCTACTGTGATATCAAAATTCTTCACTTTGCTATGCATTTATATTGATATATATTTCGTAGTATATGTAATTATTACCACTATGTTAAGCAATTCTCAAATAAACAACTCACAAATCCTACCGGCAGGAATCGGACGCAATGCGTCTCTTGTTCCTAAAAGAATAATAGTCTAAATTTAACTAAATTTTATTAATCTTTATAATAGCATGCATGACAATAAAAAATATGAGTTCGCACGCAGGAGTATTGAAGTCAGAAGCAACACTCAGAGATCCAGTGGCTAGTTAGAAGATTGGCGATCGGACCCAAGAAGAGTGCCCAACTCATGTTCCGCAGTGGGTATTCGAGCAGGGATGTTGGGTGGAAAAATTGCGGGATTCATGTCGGATTTGTCAAGGCAAGGAAAACAATGGGCGACGTCAATATCAATCGAACCAACAGGCATTTGGGCGGTTTGGTGGAGGGCCGAATCAATGGAATAGGGGAAGATTTATGCGGCGATGGGTTGGTAAAGACCAGAGCGGGCGATGTCATTCCTCAAGGTCACGTCATAAGCCTGTGAGGGAAAGGGTTGTGGGAGATGGCAATAAAACTGATGCAAGGAAACGGCGGTCTGGGGAAAGCAGAGGCATTCAAAGAAAAAGGAAGATATAGGTGAAGAAGCCTAATGCTTAGGAAGCAAATCCTTTCACCCCTCCTGAGAGGAGAAGCAAGTTAATGTCAATCCCTCAATCATACTTGCAGCAAAGATGGGAACATTTCAACAAAATTGGAATGTTTGTTAAATGGACGGGTAAAGAAGAGCCCAAGGAGAGGATCGTTGAATGGTTTTCGGATCTCTTTGAAGGACGTGTGAGTGCCAAAGCCCTAACCATAAATTTTTTTCTGTTAGAATGCATTGATCAAGACACCAAAAAGAGAATCCTATTAGGTCAGCCTCTATTCTTTGAAGGGTTTTGTTTCTATAAATCTGATTGGGAACCAAACTTCAACCCAATCCTGCATAAGCCCAAAAAATAGCCGCACTAGATTAAACTGGAAAATTTTCCATTAGAGTATTGGAGTGAGGAGATCCTGGAAAAAATTGGGGCATCCCTTGGGACTTTTATAGAATTTGAGGAAGATTTCTTTGTTGAAAAATCAGGGATACCAAATATCTTGGTGGACTTGGATTCAAACCATAGGTTCCTAGACAACTTGGAGATCCTCACAACAAAAGGAAGTTGGCTTCAACAGATTGAAGTAGACACAAAGGGAGGTAGATTTTTCTTGAGCAAAAATTTTATTGCAAGATGTTCCAAAGTTGCGGGTAAGTCAGTCGATATCGCCATGGGGTGTTTGGGCAGGCCAGAATTGGGAAAAAACAAAGGAGAGAAGGACGGTGGTCAAGTTAGGGCATTTGCAGAATACAAGAAGTGCCATTACAACCTAGAAGCCCAGGAGGAAGGAAAGATCATAGGAGAGAATCCCTGCCCAACCCCTATGCAGATGATATCAGAGATCCAGGATGAGCATGTCAAATCCAAAAATGATACAAATAACCTAGGCAATATAGAAGTTATATCTAAAATCATAGGACAAACAGAGGCCCTTTGCAAGGAAATCAACGGGAAACTTTCTATGGCAACCTTGGGAAACCATGAGCTTGGTAGGCAGGTCCAAGCAAGAAATCAAGACAATAAGGATCCTCAAGAACCTCAAGTTGAAAGCTTAGACCCTCAGATTATTTCCTTGGGAAAGTCTCTAGTAGATGCTTTGTTTAAATCTGATGGGGAAGTCTTCTTTGAAGAGGATACAACTAAGGAGGAAATAAAGGTAGTAAATGACCTATTAGGCATTGCAAGGTCCCCCTCCTCTGATGATGAGAACTATCAGAAAGAAAAAAAAGAACTGATTCAGAAGATTTTGGAATTGGATGCCATGGAAGGTCAAAACACTGATCCATTTGAGGATGAGTCTGATAAGGAGAGAGTTCTAATGACGGAGCAACTTGGAATTCATCAAATCCCCTCTGATAAGACAAAGGTAGATTGTGGTAAGGACCTTTCTAAGAAAGGGGTAGGAAGGAAAACTCTAGTGGAATTGAGATCTAAAGATGGGAAAGTTGTAGGTCAGACCAAGATAACCTATTTACTAGATTCTGGGAAGGGAAGCCCCCTTCCCAAGGAGCCATGATGCTCCTATCATGGAACGTTAGGGGCCTAAATGCCCCTAACAAGAGGTGTCTATTCAAGAAAAGGATCGGCTTGACTAGAGAAAATATCAAGGAAACACGGGGACGCGTCCCCTGGGTATTTGCCCCCCGTCCCCGTCCCGGTGCCGTTTCGGGGACAGGAAACGCGTAGGGGACGACTATCAGCCGTCCCCCAGAAGTCCCTGAAATTCGGGGACGTCCCCGATTGAGAGAAACGTCCCCGAGTGGACAGGGGACTGCCAGGCCGTCCCCTGGACAGATAGGGGACGCCTAGCCGTCCCTCGACCATCCTGGGGATGGCCGGCCGTCCCCTATCGCACAGCAGCAAAAAAGACATAAAAATAAAGTTTTTTTTTTTAATTTTTTCTTTTTTAAAACATTGCTTTGTGGGCCCCACGCCTTCCCAACCCTAATATGGCCACTTAAAACATGTTTTTACCTTCATTTGATCTCATTTTAACTTGCCAAGATAAAATTGCAGCCAAGAGCAAAAGTGAGAAGAGAAAGAGAAGGGTTTGAAGGAGTTGTTGGAGAAGAAAAACTAGCATTTAGGAGGAAGAAAGGAGAGCATTAAGCAAGCAACCAACAAAAGAAGTGAAAGAGGTAAGTTAATCTCTCATTATCTTTCATTTTTTTTCATTTTTTTCTAAGTTAAAATGATAAAATGTATGATTTTTTGTTTTTTTTTTTTAATTTTCAGTTTGCAAAAACCAAAAGAAAACAAAATGAGCAACAATAGTGAAGATAGTGGGGATGTTGAGAGGGGGGAAGAAAACCAATCAATTCATATGGGGCAGCCTCAAACAAACCCATTTGATATCCCTTCTGAAGACTTGAAAAAATATGCAAAAGGCCCTTTTAATTCTAAAAAACCTCTTCTTCAACTAGCATCACGTATAGACAAAGGCAAAGGGAAAAACACTGGGGGTAGTAGATTGTGGCTATGTCACATTTGCAAAGAAAAATATAATGGGAGCTATACAAGAGTCTATTCTCATCTATTGGGTTTTGGAGGCCATGGGGTCAAGGGTTGTAAAGATATAAAAGATTTTGAGAGGATGGAGTGTTATAGATTGCACTTGGAGGCCGGAGGAAGGCCTATGGATCAGCTTATGCAAACTCAATCCGCACATTCAACCTCACCTATGCCCTCTATGCTTGGTAGTCCTAGTGTTGGTAGTGGTAGTAGTGGTGCGGGTGGTGTTCATATTTCCACAAGAGGGAAGAGGAAGGCTGCTACTTCTAGTGAGCAGCAAAATACAGTTGAAAATATGTTCAATGTGCAAGCACGAGATGTGGCAGATTCTTCCATTGCCAAATTTTTCTATGCCCATGCTATCCCATTCCATGTAGCACGTTCTCCCTACTTCAAACAAATGTTTAGAGATGTGGCAAATGTTGGTACCTCATACATTCCCCCTGGAGAACATAAATTACGCACTACACTCCTTGAAAAAGAATATTCTAAGGTGAGTGTGGTGATGGAGGACATGAGACAGTGTTGGATTAGAACAGGTTGCTCTATTATCATGGATGGGTGGACCGATATTAGACAACGGCCACTTATAAACATCATAGTCACATGTTCAGCTGGTCCATATTTCCTTAGAGCCATTGATTGTTCTGGAAAGCGCAAGGATGCAGAATTCCAATTTAATATTTTGAAAGAGGCTATAGAGGAGGTTGGGGCAACCAATGTTGTGCAGGTGGTTACTGATTCAGCACGTGTGTGCAGATTAGCAGGTTTGATGGTTGAGAGTGCTTACAAGCACATCTTTTGGACTCCTTGTTGTGTTCATGCGTTGAACAACGCATTGAAAGACATAGGGAAGATGGATTGGGTGCACCAGGTGGTTGTAGATGCTAGAGACATTCAGATGTTTATTTGCAACCATCACACCTCACTTGCCCTCTTTAGGACATTTTCAAGGAAGGAATTTCTCAAGCCTGTAGCAACAAGGTATGCCAGCTACTTTATTTTGTTAGAGAGGATGCTTGAGGTACAGGAGGCTCTACAGTTGATGATGGTTAATTCAGAGTGGAATAGATGGGCTATGGCAAGCACTGCAGAAGGGAGAAGCATCAAACAAAAAATTCTTGATGATAATTGGTGGTCCAATGTGAGGTAAAAAAATTGTTAATTAATAATTTGTTATTGATTGCTGATTTTATAAAAATATATATATATGATTTTATTATTAATATTTTTTTATTTTCTAAGTTCTAACTTGTCTTTTTTCAAATTTTTGTTTGCAGATTTGTTTGCTCCATCATTTCACCTATTGTGGATGTCATTAGATATGCTGATACAGACTCTCCAAGTCTTGGAGAGATTTATGAAACTTTTGACTCCATGCTTGGAAAAATGAAGAAAGCAATTTCTGATAAGGATCCTAATTCGGGATTATATGAGCAAAAAATTAGGCCCATTGTGACAAGGCGGTGGAACACTATGAATACCCCGCTTCATATGGCAGCCTTTGCTCTTAATCCCAAATGGTATGTACCTAGACCTGGTAGGATGCCTCCTTGTGATGATGATGAGGTGAAAGAAGGGTTTATGAAGGCCCTTGCAAAAATATATTCAATTGAGGAGGCCAGTCTAGTTCGTACACAGTTCACTGATTTTGTTAATCTCCGTGGTCCAACATTCGGCAAACCAGAGGCCAGGGTAGATAGAACTACAGTAGCTCAAAGGGATCCTATTGGATGGGGGTCATGGCATGGGAAGGATGCACCACAATTGAGGACACTTGCTGTTCGCCTCCTTTCATAGGTAATACTTTAGATTATCATTAACATAATTTGATTTAGATGAGTGATAGTGTTGAAGTTTGAACATTTATATAATCATAATTTAAATTGAATGTCCTCATTAGTAAATTTAAATTACTAATTTAGTTTTTAAATTTTGTCTCCTCTCACAGGTTGCTAGTTCCTCTGCTGCAGAGAGGAATTGGTCAACATACGGCTTTATTCACTCTATCAAGAGGAATAGGCTAACCTCTAGACGGGCAGAAAAATTAGTGGCTGTTCATAGTGCTTTGCGACTCCAGGATCGTCAGACTCCTGAGTATAGACAAACTCCAGCATTACGATGGGATGTTGATCCAGAGGATGTCACACAAATTGATGAGGAGGAGAGACAGGAGGGATTGGTTGGAGTTCCATTAGATGAGCTAACCCCTCACAGTGACAGTGACTCAGACTATGAGTCTGATTTTGATGCAGTGTTGGCAGATGTCGAGTAGTGGCAATCATCATACTTTCTATTTCTATGTTTTGCCTTTGGACACTTGTGACTTTGTCATTTTGACATTTGTAGTACAAACTTGTAGCCTTTTGGGCATTTTATTATTTTATATCATATGCACATTGACTATTTGACATGAATTTGAATTATGGTCCATGGATGCAATTAGGTAGCTGTAGTATTAATTTGTTTGATAATTCGATTCTATGATGCATATGTCAATATGATTGGTGATTGTTATGATTATCATTACTCATATGAATATCTTAAATTTGAAATTTCCCTATATTTTTAAAATTTATCTCTCTCTCTCTCCCTATATATATATACTATACAGCCGTCCCCCCGTCCCCTAAAATCCCCTAAAAAATTTGCCGTCCCCGAAACGCGTCCCGCCGTCCCGCCGTCCCGGAAACTTGGTGGAACATAGGAAAATATAGTTATGATCCAGGAAACAAAGCAATCAAAAGTAGAGGTTAAGTCACTCTTTAAAAATTTTAGACATTGGAAAGCAGTGGTTGTCCCAGCTGTTGGAGCATCTGGGGGTTTGGCCATATGCTGGAATGCAACAAAAGTTAGCTTTGATGGCCTAGCCAATGGGAAATTGTGGCTTAGCGGGAAGGTTAGGAGCCTAGAGACAAATTTTCAATTTGCAGTCATTAATGTTTATGGACCAACTTCATGTTTAAGTAAAAGAGCTTTGTGGTATGAGTTGGATGGTCATATGTCTTCACTTCAAGAGAAACATCTCATTGTGGGGGGGGGATTTTAATGCAATCCTCCATAAGAAAGATAAGAGAGGGGGCTCAGTAAGGCCAGGTCAGTCTCAAAAAGACTTTGAAGATTGGGTATCCAAAAATCAGCTTATGGAAGTTGAGTTTAAGAATGGAAACTTTACATGGAATAACAGAAGGTTCGGTTTCAGTAACATAGTAGAAAAATTGGATAGGTTCTTCTTCTATGGGGATCTATCCACCTTCCCGGCCTCTCTCGAAGGCTCTATCTTACCATGTTCTAGGTCGGATCACTATCCTATCCAGCTGAATTTAGTATTGAATTCCAGACCAAGTGGGGCTCTATTTAAATTCAAAAATATGTGGTTCAAAGAAGAATTTTTTTTTTCTCTGGTTGAATCCTGGTGGAAGGAAGAAGAATACACGGGTTCTAAGCTCTTTTGTTATATGGCAAAAATAAAAGGTGTAAAGAAGAAAATTATGGAATGGAATAAGTCTCACTTCAATAATATTTTTGAATCTAAATCTAAGATAGAGTAGGCCTTAGCAGAATTGAATGATCTAGTAATGAAGGAGGGGATGGATAACGATAAGTTTTTACAAGAAAAGGGGTTGTTGCAGGAATATGAGGATATCCTATCCAAAGAGGAAACATTCTAGAGGCAGAAATCAAGAGAGCTTTGGTTAGCAGGGGGTGATAAGAACACTAAATACTTTCACAATATTACTAAACAAAAAAGGGCTCTAAATAGGATTAGCAAATTGGAATTGGCAGATGGGTCAATTATAGAGGATCCAAATCAGATTAGGAAGATCATAGTGTCCTACTATGATGGGCTTCTAAACAAGGAGGTAGGAGCCAAGATGAGTGATCAATCAGAGTTACTGGCCAACATTCCTCAGCTGGTTTCTCATGAACAAAATAACATGTTAACAGGAAAATTCACTTTCAAGGAGGTAGAAGTAGCATTGAAACAATTGCATCCGGATAAAGCTCCGGGGCCTGATGGATTCCCTGTAGCCTTTTATCAAAAATGTTGGCATTTTGTTGGAAAGGAGCTAGTAGATGCCCTAGAAGCAACTAGAAACTCTGGGAGGCTTTTGAAGGAAGTTAATAACACCTTCTTAACCATCATACCTAAAAAAGAGCAAGCAACCAAGCTAGAGGGTTTCCATCCAATCTCATTGTGCAATACAACATATAAGATTATGGCCAAAGTATTAGCCAGTAGAATAAAAAAGGTCCTACCGTATATCATTTCAGAGGAACAAACAAGTTTCATTCCAAGCAGATCTATAATAGTTTCACTCATTACAAAGTAATAATGCCTCTGGTATGTTGATAAAGTTAGATATAAGAAAGGCGTATGAAAAAGTTGATTGGAGGTTTCTATGTAAAACATTGCAAGCCTTTGGATTTAGTAGTCAATTTATCAATTGGATGTTTGAACGCATTAGCTCTCCAAGGGTCTCGATTCTAGTTAATGGCAGTCCATAAGGCTATTTTCAGATCTCCAGGGGACTGAGACAAGGAGACCCTCTATCTCCCTTTCTTTATATCATAATGGTGGAGGCACTAGGTAGGACCATCTCTCAAGCAAGTAACTCAGGTAAGCTCTCAGGGATCAGGATTTCTAGGAACATCAGAGCCACTCATCAGCAATTTGTTGATGACAACATGTTGCTTGGAAGCCCAAAAAGGAAGGAGGCTAGAAGAATTAAGGAAATTTTGTCCCTCTATACTGCTGCCTTAGGACAGGAAGTCAACAAAGATAAATCAGAGGTGTTTTTCTTCTACTCTCATCCAAGGAAAGAGAGCAAGTTCCTTAACGAACTAGAATTTAGGAAGGGCTCCTTGCCTTGCTCGTATTTGGGCCTACCACTAGACAAAGGTCTTAGGAACACCAAGTTATGGGATCCTCTCAAAGATAAGATGGATAAACGTTTAAGCTCTTGGAAGGGGAGGTGGTTATCCTGGGCTGGCAAGATAGTCATGTTGAGATCAGTTATCTCATCTTTTCCTATCTATCTTCTATCTTTCTTAGCCCTTAATGCTGGAGTAAATAAAACTCTCATTTAGAAAATGAGGATGATTTTTTGGCAAGGGCTCTCTGATAAGCATAAAATGGCTCTCATCTCTTGGGAAAAGATCTGCAAACCAAAAGAATGTGGGGGTGTCAGACTCAGAAATCATATGTGGCAGAATAAGGCCCTCAGAGAAAAGCTGATCTGGAATATGGTAAGATCTCCTCAATTGAAATGGGTTAGGACCCTACAAGAAAAGTACCTGGATGAAAATGATAGTTTGAGCATTGTCAGGGTTAGAGACCCCCCTAAAGGATCAAAGGTTTGGAATTTTATACTAGACTGCAGACTGATCATATGCAGATTCCTTTCATGGGACTTACATAATAGGGAGAGGGCATTATTTTGGGAAGACTCATGGTGTGGCTTCCCTAGCCTAGACAGCTTGCTTGACATTAGAACTACTAAAGATTACCTAAGGGATCATTGGGGAAGCAAAGTCAAAGACTACATCAAACCTTAGGAATCAGATTGTGCTTCTGGTTGGGTATGGAAGGATCTGAATACACTCCCTTTTCCAAACCATGAAATAGAGGCTTTGTCTCAATTGCTCTCTCAAAGACAAGTCATCTTTAGAAAAGGAGAAGATAGGCTAATTTGGGAAGCATCCAAAAACAATGAATATAATGTTAGGGATGGGTATAATTGGATTTCTGGAGAGGCAGATTTAGCAAGGTCTGAGATTCCTATAGCTCTTTGTTGGGATAAGCAATGTGTACCAAGAGCTGGTACCTTTGCTTGGGTTGCATTACAAAAGAAAATTTTGACAGCAAAAAGATTCAAGAAATTGGGATTTGAAGGGTTGTCTAGATGTGTGTTATGTAAGGAGGCAGAAGAATCAGTGGATCACATCTTTATTGGTTGTCAGTTCTCCCATGAATGTTGGCAATGTATGTGTACCAAATTGGGCTGGATTACTGCCTTACCAAACGATATTGAGAGTATTTTCTAATGCTGGCCAGGGGATGTAAATTCAGGCTCGCTTAAGAGTCTTTGGAAGATATGTCCTTCAATGCTGATCTGGGAATTATGGAAAGAATGTAACCGCAAAATTTTTGACGACAAGGAAATGTCTCTGAGCTCTTTCCTGAATAAGGTAGAAGCAGCTGTAGTAGAGGTAGTGAATCACAGATCTTCCTTCAGTACTTCAGTACTCAGAAGCAAGTAGTATTTACTGTTTGGGATGGCAGAATGAGGTTTGCATGGGCAAGTCTCAAAATTCCAGTCTTTGTAGGGGATGGTTCCAAGAAAAGTAACCCAGTTAGAGACCAAGCCAAATGGAGCCCCCCCAAGACAGGTTGGTTCAAACTGAACTTCGACGGGGCCTCTAGGGGTAATCTGGGACCCTCCGGAGCAGGCTGCATCATTAGAAATTGGGATGGCACAGTAGTTGAGAGGAGAACTCTTCCATTGGGAATCAACACTAATAATGTTGCAGAATTTAATGCGCTAGTCATGGGCCTGCTTCTTTGTAAATAAATGAATTTGAGCAGGATTGAAGTGGAAGGGGATTCAACCATCGTAGTTAATGCAGTCAGATCAGGCAAGACCCCTAATTGGAAGCTCACCGCCATTCTAGAAAGAGCAATAGACACCCTAAACTCCTTTGAAGAATACACAATTAATCATGTGTACAGGCAGGCAAATCAAGAAGTTGATCAATTGGCCAATCTTGCAGTCGAGGGGCAGAATATAAAAGAGGTCTCAGCTTAGAATCCCATCAGCAGGGGAATTCCATTTGTGATAAATTTCCAGGTGCTCCATAGAGGCGGCAAGTTCATAAGCCATGTGGGTAAGGAATTGGCTAATCATCTTCACCAGAGTCTGGGCTCATATAATCCTACATAGAAAGTTGTTATAGGCGAGCTGTAGTGTGAATTGCATAGACCATGGTGGGTCCCCAAACGGCATGGAGTTGCATCAGGCAACAAAATAAGATTTACGCCTCTTTGTATAGTCCTTGTGAGGCAGCAAGGGGTGACGTTGTAGCAGGTGAGCGCGATGGACGCTTGGTATAGTGCTGTGTAAATCTATGGGTCGAGGTGGAGTTCCAAATGGCTAGGTCGGCAAGTTGCAGGGGGCAGTTAGGGCAGATGGGTGTCCATGTTTTGGCATTTAGCTTGGGGCTGGATTTTCATTTGGCTTCCACAGCCATCAGATGTATTTTTCCTGTTAGACTTCTTTTTCGACTTAGGCCTATTATTCATAAAAAAAGAAAAGAATAATATTATTCATAATAAAATAAAAAATAAAATCTCTAAAACTAAAATAAAAAAATTAACTAACTTTAAAACTTCCATGTAATGAATTTATTTTAAACGATTAAAAAAAATAAAAAATATTAAACATTTTATATTGTAAAAAATAATAATTGTTATATTCCTTATAAGAAAATTTTAACATATATACTTACATTCATAAACAATTGATTAGGTTTCCTCACTAATTATAAAAGATTTATTTTAATATAATTTAACATTCAAATTTCAAACCCACTTCAAAGTGTAGAATAAAATAATCAAGTGGACCACTTCAAAGTGTAGAATAAAACAATCAAGTGGACTTTAATCATGTTTTTTTATTGTTTCCACATCTTCTAGATGATCAAAGGACAATTCAATAATTCATAAAGTAGATCATAATTGATATTTCATGTGATCTCTAATCATTTATGTGTAGTGTGAACTTTATTATTAATTATTAATTGTTGGGAAAGTTTGAGTGGATCTATTCATTATTAATTATTTTATTTTTTATAATTTGTTTAATTTAAAATATAAATATTTATATTTAGAATTTTAATAATCAATTGAATTTCGTAAGTAATATAGATATCTTAAATATATTAATATAAAAAATATCAATTTTTATTTATCTCAAATTTATTTTATTTACATAAAAATTATTTTATTTTATTTAGATTAATTATTTTATTTTTATTTCCTTAAAATTATTTTATTTAGTGAAGAGATTTTATTTTATTTTACTTTAGAATTATTTAAGAATTATTTTCATTTTAAGATATATTTTATAGTTTTAATTTTTTTAAGGATGCTTGAAGCTATTTTATTATTTAAAAGTTATTTTATTTATGGTGGAACTATTCTATTTTATTTATGAATTATGCTTACTGAAGAAATATTTTAAAATTTTAATTTAAAATAAATAAATATTGGTTCTAATTTTTTTAAATATCATCTATAATATTTTAAGATGTCCATATAATAATAATTTTTTCCTTACTAATAATAAAATGATATTTTAACATCTTTACTAGACCCCAACGAGTAGAGCGAGGTGGTTTGTGTGTTAACTATGTCTTTGTTAAAGAAGATGTATCTGGGAGGCATGTAAGAAGTTATTTGGGTTGCATGTTGGGGAGTCAATGTTCCTCATCGGTGGCATTCCTAAGGTGCTGGTGGTTGGTGAGGTCATTGAGTTGTCTCCCTTGTCTAATTTTTGCACCATGACCCTGATGCGGCACAAGGCCAAAACCAAACAAGGCTGCGACTTTCTCAAGCGAGTCACCAATCTAGAACCCATCTTTGACTTGGAATGACTCAACGATTTTACCCACCTTGTTTATGATGATGATACTAGATGTAACTAATTGTTTGTAATAGTGATGTATAGGAGTGAACTTGCACCCCTTTTGCATCCCTCCACCTTAGAAAATAAAACCCAACTAAGAAATTCCACATCACCCATCCGCATTGAATCCAATTGGCACTTGTCTTTTTGTGTCGGTGGGGGAATTTTTGTCGGGGATGTGAGTGCAGCACACGGACGTCTACATAGCACACTGCCATCCCTGACAAATTCCTACCTCTAGATTCCATAGGGACGCTAGGTTCTCCATTGGGCATGAAGCGTAACGCCTCTGTGTCAACCAACCAGCCCGAAAATGGCTCTTTCCCTCCTAATCTCCCTTCAAACACATATTTTTCACATCCATTCCATCTTCTTCACAATTCTAGACATTCACTTGATCTCTCTAGCATCCTTTTTTGTATCTCTTGAGCATTACTCAACAACTTGTTGCTCCATCAACTTCACTAAGAACGTTTTGGTGTCTTGCGAGACCTCCTTCATCACCACTACAGCCGTGTCGACTTTTCCAAGATCGTAGTCTTGCATTCTCCTTTCATTGGCCTTGAGTTCCTTTTGGTGGAGGTGGTATTGCTTCACGATCCTTCTTTTTTGTGGTTTGATAGAGTAGCATTGTGTCTTTCGTAGTGTTCATACTCTTTCTTTCTATTTCCCTTATCACATTTTCTATCTCGTGGATTTCTTGGCTATCCATGGAGGTGGAAACACCAAAGCGGGGGTTTGATTGAGGTAAACCCCTATACAACCCCAACATTTTCCTCTCTTGGCTGTGTGTAGGTGCACGTGTGTGTGGAGCTTGCTGGCGAACTAAAATTTTAGTGAATTGGTCTTCGTCACTCTAGTTTTCATCACCTCCTTTATCATATTCATAATTATTTCTCATACTTTATTATTCTATTCATTTTGTTAAATTTCATTAGCTAAATCAGGTTTCTTGATATTCCATGCTATACTCCTCCACTTCCTGGTCGTACGGATGCCAGCGCACCAGAAAGACGCCAATCCCTTGCACTGTCATCCCAGATTCGCATTGTCATCCTCGGGTAGAGAGTTGTCTTAGGTATGGTTCAAATTCTAGAAACTGGCTCATTTAACCCCATTCAAGTACTCAGATCAATAGAGTGACATAAGCACTTGAGAGTTCTCTTCATTCTCTATCCTCAACCTAAAACACCTGCTTCGCTAAAGGTAAGATAGGGTAACCTTCTGCTCTCGACTCTCCGTGACCTAAAGCCTTGGTGTGGTTGGTCCCCCTACCTTACATTTTTGTGAACTTGACATGAACCATTTTGGTTCCGTTTAGAAGTGCTGAAAGTTCCTTTCCTCGTATCCTAGGAGCATTATGGGTGTGAGTGTTGCAAGGCACCTAGCCTTGCAACCCTAACTATGACCCCTAGTGGCATAGTTGGAAGGTTCCATAAGTGTTGCAGAACGAAACCTTAATTGGGTCACTATCTAGTTGCAAAACCTTTGGGGGATATGTGAAAGTTCCTTCTAGTTTATGTGATGGCATCCTTTTTACACTTGCCCATCCCATCTGCACAACTTGTGAGTAGTTCTCTTGGCATAACTTTCACCTCACAGGACTTGTTGATGAATTATAACATAGAGACATCTCCTCTTTACATCCCCATGCAAATCAACATAAACACTGTAATAGGTGTTCTTGTTGACCCAATGTGTTAGGTGAATGTCATTACTAAGGAGATTATGCTGATCAATTTATTGCACAAAGATGGGTATAACACATCTAAGAGTACCATCCGTACACACAACTAACTTTTCGTACCTCCCCTTGGTTGCATCACCTTGTGCATTTTAGTTGGACCTAAATCAGTGAATTTACTCTTCGACATAATCCTGAGGTCTGAACTCTTCAGGGTGAAAATAGGTATCCCCTGGTTGGTTGCTATGAATGCAATTCCCTCAATCGTGCATAAGTGTTTGAAATTCATCCATGAGGGTACAATGCATGTAGTCCATGACACTGGCTATAAACCGCCGGTTGTGTGTGGTAGCTATTCGCTAGATCACTTTTGGCCTGCACCTATTGGTATGCTTCCTCCTAGGACGAACCTCTTGTACTGAACCTATGTAAAGTACAAGAGTGGGAGCTTAATGCCTAAAGTGAGATACCCTCTATCTCCCTATGTCATCTCGCATAGGGCTTTCTTGAAGGTTGACAACGATGTCACCTTGGCTTGGAAAAGAGAAAAGGAGAAGTGTGTTCAACACTCTTTTTCTTCTTCTGTCATTGTCCCTCTTGTTGCTTCCTCTCACCCTATTGCGACATCATCAGATTCCGCTCCTAGGCAGTTGATAGAGAATCCTATGGTGCTTGCTTGGCGAAATCCCAAGCGCCCAGCGTTTGAACTTCCTATTCTACCCACGGTGCCTAGGTCTATTCGGTATGGTAAGAGGAGGGGTCCCCATGGGGAGTCCTCTATGTCTCGACCTCCGCCGCCTCCTACCGCTCCTACTTCCAAGGCAGTGAATGGGAAGAGGCCTGTCGCTAAGGCATTAGAGCCAACTCCCTCATTGTTGCTTCAATCTCTTCTCAATCTCTCCCTCCTATTCCCATCTAGGAGTCTCTCCCTCCACTAGAAATGACCATGATGGACACTTCGATGGTTGAGCAAGAGCCCTCTGTTCCATCTCAGCTTCCAGCCTCTAGCTCCCAAAGTCACAGGAATCACCTTGCGCTTGAGCACAAACGTCGACGAAAGGCTCTGGCCGCTAAGCAGGCCACTTTGCAGAGGAAGGAAGGGGAGTCAACCACCCCTGTTTCAAGGCCTAATATTGTGTCCTCCTCTCCCGTCCCCTCTGCTTCAGTTCCATAAGCCTTGGTGTTGCTTCTGGCTCCTATTGCAAGCATAAATGACCCTCACTCGAAAAAGGTGCAGGTGTTTATTACTCCTTCAGTCGAGCCACCTCTTTTGATGTCCCTCCCGGACATCCTGCCATTCTCAACGCCTATGGACATGCCAAACACCTCGGTGGTGTCCGCCACAATTTTCTTCTCCTCCTCTGTACCTTCTACCTCATCTATGGGGATCTCGCATCCTTTGGCAAAGTGAAAGATGGAGGATAGCCCTATCGGTAAAGGGGGTCGGAAGAGGAGTCCACCTTCTTCAAAGGGTGGTTCTATGTTAGCATGTGTCGTCCTTGTGACAAAAGAAGTTTTGATGTTCCCGGAGTTTGTCACTTGATGAGCCTAGCAATGGATCTCGGGCACCACCTTCCTTGTCTGATGAGGTAACACATGGCACTCCTCTGAAGTGCATGTTTAACTCTTTGGAAAATGTCCTGACCCTTTCAACGATCTTCATGAAGTCATTGACCTTTACCCCACAAGAACTGAGTGGAGGAGACCTCAAAGAGTCTCCTTCCTTGGCTCTTGTTGCGAGGGGGTTGGAGGGTTCCCCCCTTGACATTCCACCCCTAAAGGATCATCTGCCTTCCTTGTATAATGATCTAGATTAGGAGGCTGATGACCTCTTGGTTGATGAGTGTTAGGGGGCACCTCTGCTTTATCTGTAGTGTAGATTTTGTTTGTGTGTTTATGTTCCCATGTGATTGCATTATGTGTTCCTGGATGACCCTTGTCACCCTCGTAGGTGCTTGGATACAGGAGTGTTTGTGTGTTGTAAATTTTTTTCTATTTGTCACATCATTCTTCCTCTATTATGCGTATTGATTTTCAACAATTGGGAATGATGCAAAGTGTTGGGGAAATTTAGGCTTCCCTTCCATGTTGACCCAGTTTTTTATTTTTATTGTCTTCTCCTGCATTCTTTACATGGTCTGATATAGTAGGGGGATGATGATAGTTAATCTATATACTATTACTATACTTATACATTTATGAGCAGCTCTAACCCTAAAATATTAGATCACCCCTATGCCCCTTGTTTGTGATGTTATAGTCTCTTTTTACATTATTGTTCTCTTATCTCTCATGCTTACTTTGTGATGTTGCGGTGCTCATGTGTTGTCCCTCGTGTGTGCAACAACATTACCACGATGACATATCGCTATGTTCTACAGGCCACAACATCACTTTGTTATTCTTTCTTTTCTCTCCTTAGGATGCCACGTGCCTTGTGTTCAACATGCACCATCCGAAGGGGGGGGGGCTATCATGTCAACTTTGATTTTTAGAAAATGCATTCATTGGCCAATGAATCTTTTCTTGAAAATATTTTCAAAACATTTTCAAAAATCACATTCTCAACAAGGCCCCCTAGCAGATTGTGTTCCCTTCATCATGGGTTCGCAAAGAAATAACTTGAAGAACTTTCCTTTGAGGAGGGAGAAAATTTTCTTGTGGGAGAAGCCTCTACTTTCCCCTCACGAGGGGGCATTTTCTTCCTTTTGAATTCCTTGATGAAGTGAACATCTTTCGAAAGGATTCATTGATGATGAATTCATTTGTGAAAAGCTTCTCTTGCACTTTCAAAATGCGTGTCCCTTGAGAGGAACCCTTTTCTTTTGAAGGGTTCTTGAGGGACCTCGTTGAAAGCTCTTCCTTCAATTTTTCAACTGTCTACATAACTATTTGCTTATTTTCCTGTGTGGCCACTTTTTGTTTTCTAACATGTTTTATCTGTGGATTAACATGTTGCTTTGTAGGTGCGCCTGTGAAGCTGCTTTCCAGTCTGACTCTACGGAGCCCCCTTACATTGGGATTTCTTTAGGAGAGAGTACCTAGGGGGCACCTTCTTTGTAAGTCTGAGGGCTTGTGAAGCACTTGCATCCTACAGGATTTTTCCATCGTTGGTCTGCGGACCTTTGGTGCACTTTGTTCAACTCCGTAGTTCCGAGGATCTATAGAGTCCTTTATTCGAACCTCCTCAGGAGAGAGTACCTATGGAGTTATTTTCCTACCCTGCGCTTTCAAGCTCTCCAGATTGCAGCCTGCTTCCTTGATGGTTTAGGTATACATTTCTAAAATCTTCAATCTAATTTACCAAATATTTGTTAGCACTCATGCTCGCTAAAGTGGGAGAAAAATGTATACGAATTTGCACCCCTTTTGCATCCCTCCACCTTAGAAAATCAAACTCGACTAAGAAATTCACATCACCCATCCGCATTGAATCCACTTGGTGCCTATCTTTTGTGTCGGTGGGGGAATTTTGGTCGGGGACACGAGCGCAATGCGCAGATGTCTACGCAACACACTTTTGTCCTTGATAGATTCTTTCCTCTGGAGTCCACAAGGACATTACGTTCTCCATTGGGCATGAAACGTAATGCCTCTGTGTCGACCAACTGGCCCGAAAATGGCTCTTTCCCTCCTAATCTCCCTTCAAATGCATATTTTTCACATCCATTCCATCTTCACAATTCTAGAAATTCACTTGATCTCTTTGGCATCCTTTTTTACATCTCCTGAGCATTACTCAGCAACTTGTTGCCCCATCAACTTCACTAAGAATGTATTGTGCTACCATAGAAGTTATGATTTTGGTGTCTTGTGAGACCTCATTTGTCACTGCTACGAACATGTCAACTTTACCAAGATTGTAGTCTTGCATTCTCCCTTCATTGGCCTTGAATTCCTTTGGGTGGATGTGGTATTGCTTCACTATCCTTCTTGTGTTGTGGTTTGATAGAGTAGCATTGTGTCTTTCGTAGTGTTCGTACTCTTTCTTTCTATTTCCTTTATCACATTTTCTATCTCGTGGATTTCTTGGTTGTTTGTGGAGGTGGAAACACCAAAGTGGGGGTTTGACTGAGGAAAACTCCTATACAACCCCAAAAATTTTCCTCTCTTGGCTATGTGTAGGTGCACATGTGCGTGGAGCTTGCTGGCGAACTAGATTTTCAGTGAGTTGGTCTTCGTCACTCTAGTTTTCATCACCTCCTTTATCATATTCATAGTTATTTCTTGTACTTTATTATTCTATTCATTTCATTAAATTTTATTAGATAAACTATAAGTAGGTTTCTTGATATTTTGTATTGTACTTCTCCACTTCCTGGCCATATGAATGCCAGTGCACTAGAGAGACGCTAGCGCACTGCGTTGTCATCCCAGATCCGCACTATTGTCCTTAGGAAAAAAGCTATCCGAGGTATGGTTTATATTCTAGAAACTTACTCATTTAGTGCCATTCAAGTACTCAGATTAGTAGAGTAACAGAAGTGCTGAAGAGTTCTCTTCATTCTCTATCCTCAACCTAAAACACCTGCTTCGCTTGAGGTAAGATAGGGAAACCTTCCACTCTCGGCTCTCCATGACCTGGAGCCTTGGTGTGGTTGGTTCCCCTACCTTACAAGTTATTAGGATCTATATTAGCTATAAAAATTATAGTAGTATCATGCATGAGCATCTAGGGGTACCAAGCAATCCTGCACACCCAAAAAGAAATTTATTTTTTCTTGAATTTTGGTGTGATGTTGGTCTTCCAGGCATGATGTACTTCTTGATTTTTCTTCCTTGAACAAATCTATTTCCATACACTTATTTTTGGCATGAATTTCAATTGTAAAATAATTTCATTTGGTTAAAAATAAAATTATACTTGGGAAACAAAGTCCCACACCTAGTTTGGGAGATATTATATTTTATTCATTTGTAACTCCAGAGAATTTGAAATTGTTGGCCATTAGTGTGGAAGGTAATGGAATGGAGGATAATGGAGGGAAATTTTAGCAAATGCATTAAAAATATTATAGGAAAGGAATAACAATAGGAAAAGGAGAAAAACCCACACTAAGGAATGAGTTAGGGGCATTCAGAAGGTTTGATTGGGAGAGGAGATTGTTGAAGTCGTAACTAGGAGAACCAATCTCGGTAAAACAAGCATAACTTTCTCATTTCTAAATGAAATTGAGAAATTCAAAATATTTTGGAAATCTAGGAAGGAGGAGCACGAAACCCATAAAGTTTTTTAGAAACTTCATATGAATGAGGGATCAGTGATATGAAGAAAGTGACGAGTTTGTGGAGTTGTAGCTGATTTTTTTATCCATTTCCAAAACTTTCCTGTAGTTTTTTTTCAAATTTTGGATTTGAATCTTTCTTGTATTTGTAGATGGAGCTTCCAATATGGATTGTAATGTTGATTTTTTTGAGTTTGTAGACTTCCAATATTTCTATGAATGTAATAAAATATTTTATGTTGTAGTTTTTATTTAAAACTGTCTCAAGTGTTGATTTGGATGAAGGCTACAAAAATTGAGAAACCTCTTTGATTTCTCAATTGTTGAAATGCATCAAATGGTATTATAGTAGGTTGATCTTGTTGGGGTGTGAGATGTGTTGAATATGAGTTTGTTGCAACATCTTGTTTTGGTGAAGAGTGAACGGTGAAGCTACAAGAGAGAGAGTTGTGAGAAAGTATGTTTGTTGTAGGCATGAAAGAGGGTTTGTGACTACTATCCTCCAGCAGAGATAAAGCTGGGTAGAAGGTGTAGAGTTCCTCCACTGAGAGAGGGTGGGTAGAGGAAGCATATCCCAAAATATTTGTTTGGTAGAGGATAGTTGTGTGAGTGAGAGATTGTTGCAAGGAGTACTTGTAACTACAGAGGGACTTGAGAGTCTCTAAAATGACTTTGAGAAAGAAGACAAGATGGGTCATTGAAAGACCTGTGAGAATTTTATTTTGGGAAGAGTATTGAGAAAATGTGAGAGAAAAAAATCTCATTGTAGAGTTGAAGAAGATAGAAGTAAGATTGGATGCCGTTGCGGAAAGCTTGGGAATGAAGAAGAAAGCTACAATTGAGGAAGATCAAAAAATAGATGAAGTGAAATTACATTGTTTGTTTCATAATGAGTTTATAAGTAATGATTTGTGTGCAGGAAAGGAAGACAGAAAAGAAGCTGTAATAGATGAAAGGGAAGAGAAGAAAGAGGAAAAGCAGAGGTTTGGAAAAGAGGACAATGAAAAGGAGAATTTTGAAGTGCAGTGTTGCAACCCTATGGTGGAAAGAGTATGGAAAAAAGTCATGTGGGAGCAGCCCACACAAATGCAGATGAAAGAACGCATGGAAAGAAGAAAGGGACAAGGAAAGAATGGAGAAAGAAAGAGGTAACAACACATGTACCTTGTTGAAGACATAAAAGAAAAGAAAAATGAAATTGCATACACAAGAAAAGAGGTTGCAGCAGCAAAAACAAAGGTATTATCTCCTTCTTTTGAGTTTTGCAAAGTAAATATTGATTTGCATGTAGAAAAGGTAAGGGAATATGGTGATTGTGAAGTTGGGGCAGCAGTAGAGAAGAAAGAAAATACACAGATAAATAGTCATTCTTGGGATATTTGTGAAATAAAATTTGATTTGAAAGAGATACATGAATTTGTGCATGAAAAGGATAGTATTGTTGTAGAAGATAACCATGAAGTTGCAATGAAGTTTGGTCCATTGAAGGACTTGGAAACATTAAGATATTTGGGAAAACAAAGTGAAGAAGAGTATATAGATAAGATAGTGAATAGGGGAAGTCAAAGAGCAACAAAAAATGAAGAAAATGACTTATTAATATAGATTGCAACAGTTGAAAAGGAGTGGCTTGTGTTAACAATAGGTGAAACAAAAGTTGCAACAAACATTGAGGTAAAATTTTAATTTTCAAATTTTTTTGATGATAAAGAAAAGGTTGATTCACATGAAAATGACATGGTTTACAATAATGGATATGAGAATACTGAAATTGATGATACACTAGTAGGGGAAGAGGAGAAAATTAAGATATTTGATGACTTTTCAAAATTTGTTGAAGTTGATGTTAAAGCTGATTTGTATTTTGAAGAAATTGTGAAAGAAAGTGAAATGGGAGAGATGGTTAAGGGAAACAATAACAAGTTACAAAATGAAAAAAAACAAGGTATGATGACTCTTGTTGACATAGAAAAAGAAAAGGATGAAGAAGAAATAGGTGAGAAAGATGAGCAGATAGAATTCATTGATTTCTATGAATTTGTTAATGCCAATTTGTATACAGGTGTTGAGAATGATAAATTCGAATGTAAATATGAAACATAGTGCAAAAAGATGACTTAAATGAGAGGAAGAAAGAGAGGAAAGATAAAGGAAGGGAGAGACAAAAAAATTCAAAGCAGGGTGAAGAAGAAGAAACAAGTTGATAAGAAAGAAAAATGGTTGAAGAACAAACATGGAATCTTCAAATGTTCATGAGCTCCAACTCATGGAACATTTCTTCTTACCCTGGGTGTTTGATGCAAGAGCATCCATGAGTACCAAAGAATTATGCACACCCAAAAAGAAATTTATTTTATTTTTTCTGAATTTTGGTGTGATGTTGGTCTTGAAGCCATGATGTGTTTCTTGATTTTTCTTCCTTCAACAACCTTGAAAGGGACCCCTTTCTAGACACTTGTTTTTGGCATGAATTTCAATTGTAAAATCATTTCATTTGGTTAAAAAAATTAGATTATACTTGGGAAACAAATTCCCACACCCAGGTTGGGAGATATTATATTATATTTATTTGTAACTCCTGGGAATTTGAAATTGTTGGCCATTAGTGTTGGAATCTTCTGGTGCAAGTGCTTGAGGTGGTGGAATGAAGGACATGATGGAGGGAATTTTTAGCAGACATTAAAAATATTGTAGGAAAGGAATAACAGTAGGAAAAGGAGAAAAACCCCCACCAAGGAAGGAGTCAGGGGCATTTAGAAGGTTTGACCGGGAGAGGAGATTGTTGAAGTCGTAACTAGGAGAACCAGTCTCGGTAAAACATACATAACTTTCTCATTTTTAAATAAAATTGAGAAATTCAAAATGTTCTGGAAAGCTGGGAAGGAGGAGCACAAAACCCAAAAATTGTTTTAGAAAATTCATACGAATGAGGGATCAGTGATCGGAAGAAAGTGATGGGTTTGTGGAGTTGTAGCTGATTTTTTGGTCCATTTCCAAAACATGCCTGTAAGTGTTTTGCATTCTGGATTTGAATCTTTCCTGTAGTTGTAGATGAAGCTTCCAATATGGATTGTAATGTTGATTTTTTTCAGTTTGTAGACTTCCGAGTATTTCTATGAATGTAATAAAATATTTTATGTTAGAGTTTTTATTTACTATGCGATAATAAAACACTTATTACTAGGTGAAGTAGTCATGGTTTTATCTTGCAAATTTTGTAAATTCTCTTTTTAATTAATAGAACCCATGCAACCTTAGTTGCAACTCACTTAGCTAAAAAAAGAAAATGATATTTTAATATAATCTAAAATTAGAACTTCAAACTCACTTCAAATTAATCAATAATTTATAAAATATTCTATGATTATTTTTCTATGTAATCTCTAATAATTAATTTATGGACCTAATCATATCTTCATTACTAATAGTCTAGTTAGGTTTTTATATAATATATTTAACAATGTTATTACATATAATCCTCATATTAACATCATTATGATATTCTTAAATCTTAGGAAAATTATCTGTATTTTAATTCAAAATTAAAATTTATTTTAAATGTATTGTTTTTTATTTTTCAAATTTTATTTTTATGGATATTTTAAAGAAATATATTTTATAATGGTAGCATAACATATTTATGATAATTTTTATTTAATTTTGATTTGTTTTGATGGAATGTCTTAATACAATTATATATTAAGTGATACATTAATTTATATTTGTCTTTATTTCTTCTTATTTAGACACATTATTAGTTCTCATTTATTAGTCATTTATTGTATATATATTTGCACACACTTCTATATTTTTAATCCTTATTTGAAAAAGTGATCATTTTCCCTACTTGGGAAATATAAAATTGACTTAGGTCAATCCCAAAGAGTGTGGAATTGAACTCTTAATATAAATGTTCAAATTCAAATTATAGTTTTCCCACCCCTTTTTACTTCTTGTTGTGAGCATATCTAAACAAAGTTTATGTGATATATTACTTTGTTTTGGTGTTTAGAGACATTAATTTGTGAGACTAATTCATAAGGAAAAAGAAGAGAGATATGGTCAAACTAGGAGTACTTACTCTAGGAACATTTGACTTTGGATCTTAAAATTTAAAATACACATAAGAATTAAATAAGTCATCTATATGTTTGTGTGTGTTGTCTCCAAAAAAATCTCAATGTTGTAAAGTTGGTTTGCATATGGTCTTGACCTTAGAAAATTTGACCCTAGTGGTTCAACAATCTCCTTTAAGGTGTTTGTAAACATTTCCATCTTTACAATCAAATTAGAAATAAAAGAAACACAACATATCAACTTATTGAAGTCTATATCTTGTTAGACACTTTTTATAGGTCGCAATTCATTTCAACAATGCTTGAGTTTGATCTTAAGCCCGAATTGAGTTTAACCTAGAAAGATTTATTAGTATTCATAGAGATTTAGACATTTATCAAATTAAGGACATTATATTTCCACAATTCGTAATATTGATTACTATTATTTTTGGATTAGATTGTTTAGAAATTGGGTCAATGTTTCAGATCACATTCCATGATCCATCATTAGGATGATAGAGTGTTTTTTTTAAATTTATTGTAGGACTCTATTGTCCATATGATGGATCATGAAATGTGATCCAAAACGTTGATGCAAAAACTTATATACAATCTAATCCAAAAACAATAGTACTTAATCAATTATTAGATTGTGAATATTATTGTTCTATAACTTAACAAACAATTCTACATGACATTAATATTAATTCATCATCATCATTTACCTAAAGCTAAATACTTTCATCTATTATATTTAATTTCTAAAAATAATATTTGTTACCAAAACTTGAGTTAATTAAAATAATTATTAATAACATTTGTTTAAGTAAAATATATTTATGTAAAAATATATTCTTTCCTTTGCAAATATGTTATGAATTACTTTTATCTCATATATTTTACCAATATTAAAATATAATTATAATTATATTTTTTATTGGTAATATTTAATTAATTATTTTTTTGGTTTTTTAATGAAGTTAAATAGTTTACAAATGATTTATATGGGTTGAGTCTCGTTGAATATAAAATTTCTTAAGTATTGTTAGATTTTTTATATTAAGAGTAAGAGCTTGGTTTTTGAAACCCAATCAACATCAAGGAGTAAACATAAGGAAAAAAGCAATAACAAATAACAAAATATCAAGTAATCAACACAACACCCCAAGGGATTGAAAAGAAGAAGCAAAAAGCCTAAAACCCACGTAACATAAAGGATTGGCCATAACATGTTGGTTTGAAACCAAAATATTTCAAGGAGCACTGAACAACCCCTTCAAAAATATCCTTAAGCTAAATTTCCTTCTTAGCAAGAACAACTTCTTGAGAGGCATAAATGAGCAAAGGGCTAAGCTTTTCTCTCAAAACAAACATCTTTTTTTCTTTACTTGAATTGGGTGAACTTTGCATGGTAGTAATTTGGGTCTCCTTGACACCCCTATAATTCACTCTTTCTCTTTCTTGAGAGTGACAACTCATTGATGGTCTTGCAAACCTCATTAATAGGAGGTTGATGAGCAATTATGTGTTCTTTCTTTCGCCATATAGATTATCAACATTAATTGCTCGAACATCTTACCACAATATTATTTTTTTGATACAACTATTACAAATCACAAGTGAATCCTCAAAGACAATTCAGTGCACCCAAACACCTAATTTGAAAAATAAATTAATCTCAAAGGGAAGACTTTGTCCACCTCCACAATGATATAAAATCTAACAAATAGCAACCATTTCCTGACTTTGGGAACCGTATCCACCATCAAAAATTGTCCAAAAAAATTAGCAATGTTTGATAGAACCTCCTCCTTCTAGTATCCCAGGTTTAAAGAATTAGCAATGCTTGATAGAACAAGAATTTTGTTGACAATTTATTTTTTATGACTAAAATCTGGTGCCCATTTCTTAAGGAATAAACCTACCTTACCAAGAAACAATGGTCCATGAAAGGATTCATATGCAACCATTATGGCTCGAAAAAGAAATACATAAGAAGTCCTTCCTTATTGCAAAGGATTTCACTTATGTAGAATCCACTTCCTAAACACATCAATATTTGTTTAGTTCTCAGAAATTTACCAATAAGTGAATTTCCACACTTGGAAACTGCACTGTCAACAATAGAACTAGGAATACATAAAAAAGACACTGTTAGATATTTGGACTCTAATTTTATTTTGTATGTTTTTTTAAAATTATTTTTTGTTACCCAACTTTCTACAAACATTTTTTCTATGCAATCACAAGGTTCAATTCATAAAAAGGTGGAGTCATTAATTAATAATTATGCTCTAAAAATCTATCTTCCACTTTTTAAAATATATTTAAAATCCTCCCACTTTTTAAAAAAATTGTTTGTTGGGTATCCGATTTCAACATAAGGTTTTGTCTGTTTCACATTTCTGTGCTTGGTAAATGTCTTTATCCGCTATGAGTAGTTTAGCGAATCTGAATACATCAAGTTGTTTATCTATATTTAACCATTTTTTTAGACTGACAAGATTTTCTTTATAGATTCCTTCTTCTTAAAGCAAGCATGGATTCCCTATTAGTACGATCAATGCTACTGTTGACGTGATTTGTTGTTTCCCATTCTCTTTCCAACAATTGCTAAAGTTGGTAGTGTTAAATCAACCCAGGGAAGATCTCTTTTGGGCATGTGAGTTCATCAGCAGCATTTGAGCTAAGTTGCAGAGATTTTCAATTACCAGCATTTTCTCCAGGTATAGTCAAGTATGGGTGTTCTTGGCTGTTTGAACTTGCTAACACCATCAGCTCATCATTCAATTAGGCCTCTAAGTCACGGGGGATCCATCTCATGGTCCTGTAAAAGGATACCCATATCCTCAAATTCAATGATTACAAGAAGATGGAACTACAAAAGAAAGAGTTTTAGTCCTTCTGCCATTGCCCAGCCCTTAACAGCTTCCTCAGAGTCTCCCCAGGAGAATAAGGGTACTGAAGTTGGGATCAAGGAAGATGAGGGTAAGTTCAATTGGTTTCAAGAATGGTATGCTGTGGCACCAGAATATGAGTTGGATAAGGGGGTGCCTCATGCATTCAAAGTCCTGGGTCTTGATATTGTTGTTTGGTGGGATAAAAGGGAGCTGGTGTGGAGAGTCTTTGATGACAGCTGCCCACACAGAAGAGCCCCCCTGTCTGAAGGAAGAATTGATGAAGATGGTGACTTGCAGTGCAGTTACCATGGCTGGTGTTTTGGCTCCAGTGGAGCATGTAAACATATTCCACAGGCACCCTCGGATGGACCTCCGGTATTACATTTATCCTTATATGTCCACTATAGAATCAATTTTCTGCAATTTTCCATGAATTCATAGATTCACAATTCATAGAGTTGTGTAATTTTCAATCTGTCTGCTTTTGTTAGAATTGTTTTTGCTTGGTAAATTGATAATATCTCCTCATTTTAATTGTTTAATGGGAATGCATGGTCAAGCTTGGATCAGAAGCTGTGATCAAGATGCTTCTATTTTGTCAAATTCACTATGGACTTGCATTGAGGTTTGTCCAAGTGTTTTCTGCATTAATCCTGATGCAATGGCATTGAGGGATACTCAATGTGGCTTAAACCCAGTTCATCATCTTGGCAATTGTCATTGATGTAAATGTTAAAAATACAATACATAGTTAATGGGCCTTTGGGCTGTTAGTGAAGTTAAATGGTTCTTAGCACAGCTCACTAGAAATCAAGTCTTGCCAAGTACAAGGTCTTGACACCATAAGGGATGAGGATAGAATCATGTCTCACACAACTTTGGCAGAATGGATACCCCTCAGTCCTTGGCTCTCAATCGAAGAGGTTTTAGCCTCAAAAAAGTACAATACATAAATAGGTATAGAGTGCATTTGTGTTTGAGATAATTGTCTTATTAGCTTTACTTATTTTTCTTAGAGAAGTAAGAAGTTGTTAGTTCTCGCAATTTCTACTTCTAAGGCATAGCATAGTGTGTTGCTATTATTGAACATGATGTAGTATGAACGAAAAGGTCCTTGGTAAGAATTTGACACCACCAACCTACCTTTTTGTAAGGTGATATTTAGAGTTCTCTTTAGTTGGACAAGAATTAAAATCTTCACACATAGACTAAGTATAATGAGGTATATTATTGTAATAGTAGACAATGGTTTGAGGGTGGTGTTATTCAACTAATGTCTAGAATGGTGCAGGGCATAAGATCAAGTTGGATATATTCACTAAATTCTTAATAGGTGGAGTTTCTCAAGTTTAGAGACCTTTTGAGAATTAATGATATCATTGTTAAGAAAGGTGTATCAATCTTTCATCATAATGTTAAGAGTAAAAAAATAAAATTTCCTAATCACAACATACAAAAATACAATTTTCAGAGCTCTAGAGGTGTCAAAATGGGTCTTAATTAGTGGATTACAAAAACATGGATATCTTCAAGATCTTTAATTTATAAAATAGTGCAATAGTTTCTTAGATCAAAAGTTATGGACTTTGGAAGTTAGGCCTCTCACATTAGAAATGTGAGAGCATCTATTGTGAATAAGAAAGTTGTATGAGGAGTTACAATTGTGGATCAACTTGTGATGCCTGTTATGACACATCATGCAACTTACTTGATTGGAGACAATAGAGCCAAAATGGAGCATCTAAGTTGGTGAATGGATTATGATGAGCTTGTGATATGTGAACTCATTTTGAGATTTGAGCTTTGGATTTTGACTTGGGATTTGGGTGCCACGATTTCCTAATTACCATTTGATGGTTTCATGTGTTGTTACTTCTCCTATTTATTGGTTGTTTGAGATGGATGTTTCATAGTGATTTTTATAGGTATTGTTATATTGCTAGAATTGCTCTAAATCTCTTGTTGGTAATACTTCTATAAATGCTTAGACTCTACAAATATATTGTAACTATTAATTGTTGAATAATACATTGAGTTTCTTTGAAGTGCATTGTTTTTCTCTCAAAGGGGTTTCTCTATGTAAATCACTATATTATTTATTTTCTTGTAAATGTATGATTTGTTTAATTTTTGCATATACCTCTTCTCATAGATTAGTGTGGAAAGCATTTTAAATCTCGACCTCATTTCATTTGGTATCAAAGCACATCAAGGATAGAGATGGAGGGGATCACTAGCACTAATTTTGAGCTATGGAAGATCAAAATGGAAGATATGCTCGTAGACATATGGGCTACTATATCCGAATCCAAACCTAGTGCAATGTTACAAGCTTATTGGGATTTTTTGGACATAAAGGTGAAGGGCTTCATTAGACTCTACTTGGTGGATATTTTTTTTAAAAAAAATTGTAAATGAAGAACCACATTTAAATAACTTTAAAGGAAGTTAGGAGACTTATAATAGGCTAAATCCTTGGTTAACAATTTTTTCCTAAGAATTAATTTGTATACTTTGAGAAAGGATGATGGTGGTTATATGGAGCTAACCATTTGAACATGTTTAATACAATTGTAACCCAATTTCACTCTATTGGAGTGAAAATGATAGAGGACGATCACTGCATTATACTTCTATTTTTTTTGTTAGATTCATGGGATCACTTGGTGATGGCAATTGGGAACACTAGTTTGAAACTAAAAACTTATGTAGTGGTTACTTTACTCTTAGAGGATATGTAGAAAAATATTCCAAATCTGTTGAGGCTTACCTATCTGTGAAAGATTGAGGGAGAAAGGTAAGAAGAAGGGTAAGACGAAGGACAAGAAAAACAAAAAGTTTAGGTCATTATTTTATGGGAGATTCAAATCTCCTAGAAATCCAATGTTAATTTTTGGAAATACAAAAATACTAGGCTATTCTACATAGATAGAAAAGATGAGAAAAATAAAAAGAAAAGGAAAAAGAAAAATGATTTAAATGACAAGTTCGAAAAGTTTTTCAAGACATGATGCAAATGTCTTTGCTCTAGACTTGGCAACTTATGCATCAAAAGGTGCATGCTTGATAGAATTTGGAGCTTCATTCCAAATGACCTTCTATTGGAGGTGGTTTTCCAAGTATGATGAATATGATGGTAGGAATGAGTACCTCAGTTATGATTCTCATTTGAGCATAGTTGGTCATAGTAGAGTTCATATTTGATACCTTGATGGATTAGTGAGGGTGATAAATGTTGTGCTACAAATCCTTGGTTTGGCATAGAGCTTGTTATTAGTTAGAAAACTCAATGGTTTTTGTGTGTAATTTTTTTTTCTCGTGTAAGATAGTGCAAGGAGCTATGATATTTGTTAATGGTGTTCATGTTGAAACTCTATTTCAGCTATATACATGCAACTCCTATTACAATATTTATTTTATTTCTACAGTGGAGAGATCTATATAATCTACACATTCACCATCTAAGACAACAACAAAGAGAAGTGTTGCGTTTAATTTTTATGGTCATACTTTTTAGCACATAAGTGAGCTCTTATTTCAAAGAACAAGTTAGCTATGGAGAACACAATGCTATGACACCAAATAATGAGTTTGATAGGTGAGAAGGGTCTAAGGAATATACAAAATAAGAATCTTGTTGAGGGATGAAGGATTATATTAGATTGAATTTGATTACTATGAACAATATGTGTATGAAAATAAAAATCATTTTTATTCTAATGAACTTACAAATCTTTTGGGGTGTTGGATTTAATCTATTTAGATGTATGTGGGCTTATTAATGTTCTTTCAATTTGTAAGTCTTTGTACTATATATCTTTTATAGATGATTATTCTAGAAAGATATAGGTGTATTACCTCAGGAGTAAATTTGAAGTGTTTCGCCAATTTAAAGAGTTCAAGGCTCTTTTCGAAAATTAGACTAGTGGGAAAATGAAGGTTTTGAGGAATTTTAATTGCGGTGAGTTTTATTTTACAAATTTTGATATATTCTATAAAGAGCATGAGATTAGGGGACACGATACAACTCCATATACCCTTCAATAGAATGGAGCTATAGAAAAATAAATATGTTTTTAGTGGAGAGGGCTACAAGTATACTTAGTTGAGTCAGCTTGGAACATAAGTTCTAGGTATATAAGTGGTCGATATGGCTTGTTAATTGATTAACATGTCTCCCATATTAGCTCTTGTTGATAAGACTATTATAGAGGCATTGATGGACAAAAATCCCTCATTACAACATTTTAGAGTTGTTGGTTGTGAGGCATATGTAATATGCCTGCAAATTAGTCAAAGTTGGAGAATAATATAGTGAAATGTATCTTCAAATTGACTATTGTGTTAGTATGAAAGGGTACAAGCTTTGGGACCATATGGAAAAAATAAATTTATACAACACAAGTGTTATTTTCATAAATATTGTCTTCTTCCACAATGTTGCAACCAAAAGAGGATAGAAAGAAAAATGTAGTTCAATTAACCCCAAAGACCTAGATGGAGAACCAAAATATCATGAAGGACTTAAAGAGGATGATACCTTAGATATTTTTGATAGTTCAAGTGTGTGTATAACCTCCACCTTAGATCTTGAGGAGGTTCACTTTGTAAATACAACAACTAGATAGGTGTGATACTCCTAATTGGAGATGGATTTTTGTTTTGATTACTAATATTGATGACTCTAAAACAACAAAGGGAGTGATGCATATGGGTGATTCTACGTGTCTATGGATGAGGAGATAGCTAAGTTGAACAAAAATGACACATGGGAATTGACACCATGTCCAAAATAAATAAATCATGTTGGATGTAAATGGGTACTAAAAAAATATCATTTTACATTATGGTATTGAAAAGTACAAGAAAATGTAGGTTGTGAAAATATATTCCTAGGTTGAAGGGATAAACTCTAGTGAGATTTTTTTTAGTTTCTAAGAAAACATCTATCTAGTTCCTATTATTTGTAGCAATAAATTTTAATTTAGAGACATAATAAAAATATACAAAGACAACATTCCTACATTGTGACTTGAAGAAAGATATGATATATTCAAGTACAATTCCGTTAAATACATTAGATAATTCCTAGCCTACAAGAAAAATGAATTACAACATCTTTCCAATAGGTATGCTTCAACCATTGCCTATCCTAAATCATAAGTGGGAAAGCATATTCATGGATGTCATCACAAATCTCTCCAATGAGCATGGTGACGATTGCATTTATGTTGTTTTGGATAGGTCAATAAATTATGCCCAATTTTTTGATATATTTTTAGAATTCAAATCATATTAGGTGACAAACTTATTTTTTGGATAAGTATTAAGGCTACATGAGCTACCTAAAAATATTGTTAGTGATAGAGACAATAGATTCCTTATCTTTTTGTTGGGATTTATTTCATTTGGCTAGTGCATAAATCACTCTTAGCACAAGATACAATCCAAAAAGAGATGAAAAAACTAAAATAGTGAAAAATTGGGTAGAACGCTATTTGAGGAACTAAACTTTAGGTAAAAAATTAGCATGATTTAAATGATTTCGCTTAGAGGAATACTACTACAACACAACCCACCACATGTCCATTAGTATGACTCCATTTAGGGTATTGTACTTTACCTTTAGTAATTTAGTGGTCAATTATAAAATTGTTTTGGTATTTGTGACATGGTGAAGTAAAGCCAAGACATACTAAAAGAACTAAAAGATCATCTCTAGTAGGACCATGATGAATAGAAGTTTTGTGTAAATCAAAAAAAATGTTGGGAGATGATTTGAAGTTGGGGACATGGTATTTTTGAGGTTGTATCCTTATAGGTAGTCTTGCATCAAATGATTTGGGGCTCAAATCCTAAACTTCACTACTATGGGCCTTACACGATCTTGAGAAGAGTGTGTGAATTTGCAAATAAGTTGGATTTACCAAGAAACAATTAGATTCATAATGTTTTCCATGTGTATTTCCTCAAGAGGGAACTTGGATAACATATATCACACCTTCAGTAGATCTTCCTCCATTAGATGATGAGGGAAAATTCATATTAGTACTTGACAATGCTATTGATACAAAGGTGAATAATTTGAGAAATGGAAGCATTAAAAAGTACTTGGTTTGGTGGAAAGATCTATTTGAAAAGGATGCTAATTTGGAAGGGTCTATACATATATTGGAACATTTAAAATTTTATTACTTAAGGGAAACAAATTATAGGAAGGGTGGAATTATAATGTCCTAAATTCTAGGTATGGGGGTGTTTGGGTTTATTTCTAGTCTTAGGTAGGATTTTAGGCTCTCTTATGCTATCATGTCTTTCCTTTGCTCATTGCTTTCCTACCTTTTCTTGTAAAGTTGTGTACCTTCGACAAAAAATCATCCATCCTTTACTTCTTTACATCCTTGCAAGTCCACATCATATTCTCTTTCTTGGAGGGAATGCAGAACCCACATGTATATCCAGACTCCCTTGTCCCAATTCCCTTCAAACCCTACATTCTCACTTTTCTTATTTTTTTGTTTTTAGACATGTGGAACTTGTGTGGATGTTTGATGCTACCTACCATCCCTACATCCCTATTTTGCTTAAATTTTTGTATGTCTACATTTATTTCATCCTCTTTGTGTGCTTGTAAAACTTTCATGGACCTTTGCTCTTCCCCCTAGTTCCCCATATCCTTCCCAATATTGCATCCCCGCAAGCTTCAAATTTTCTCAACACCTCTTTGCAATCTTGTAGATCTCATATGCACTTGTGCATTTTTCCCTGCTTCCCTCTTGGCCCACTCCCTCGCAAAAGGGAAAACCTTGTGAGAACTTCCAAACATACTTCCTTATCTTGCATCTCCCTATTCCCCACACTTTCCTTGTAAATTTTTCTTGTATCCTTCCCCTTCCCTTTGGGAACTCCGTCATCCCCTTACATGTCAATGTTTCCTCCATTTACCCAAGCTCTTAATACCTAACTTCCACTGTGTTCTTCATTTTTAAGCCTAGGGATTTAGGATTTTGACTAGTCTCACACTGCAAAATTAGTATTCCTAGATTTTAGCTCCCATCACCTTGCCACTTTATATTCCATTATACCTTCAATTTTACTTCTACTCTTTTACTTTGGAATCAAGTAGGGGAGAGGGTCCAGTAGTCGTGCACCCTAACTTCGCGCTTCTAATTATCCTACGTGGAAATTTCAAATCACTCCCAACTTTTTACAGCAGCTTACTTGGCAAGTCCCCTACTTATAACTAAGGTTTCATGGCCACATCATCAAATATGATACCACATCAGCATGTTTTTTGTCAAGGTGTCCAAAAAGGCCCCAAAAAAAAGTGAGACCGATTCTCGTGCATTCACATCATTAGTAGTTGAGCGCTCATGTGGCATCACATGATTGGTCACTTTTTAGATCAAAGGAATACATTTTGTTTAATTATGGGTAGTCAAAGTACAACTATTGAGCATTATATAAACAACTACTGGGTATTATAATCACAATTGAGTGCACGACAATTGGACCCTGCACGACAATTGGCCCCTCTCCCCTATCACATTGCCTTGTTTCCCAAATTCCCTAGTATGCCATAGGCCCCACATATTTTCTTACTATCCTACTAGAAAGTGATTGCATCATGGATCCCCAATCATTGAACCACAACATAATACCTAGTCTTCTTCTCTCATGGAGCATGGTACTTGGTACTCTCCCAACCTAATCCTTCATCACCTTCACTAATATTTGCTGATCTTTAGGCTTTTCTATCCCTTTCTTCCCTACTCATTGTTACTCCCATATGCACTTAATAAGCCAATTCTTCAACCCTCACTAAACTTTCAAAGCTTCCCCAACCTTGATACCTTTTATAGAATTGTTAGTGAGGTACCATAAACCCTAATTACCCACACCTCTATGCATTATACTAGATTTTGAGCCCCAAGCTTGGTAGTTTTGCAATGACTAGAAACCATGTGAGATTTACTAGATGATACTAAATGTGAGGTAGATTAAGGCATGTTATTTTGAGCCTCAAGCTAGGCCCCCAATGTGTACATATTTCTAGTATTTTGTTCTATTTAGGACCTTTTGCCATTTTATTAAACGAACAAACCCTAGTTGCCATAGTTGAGCATTCATGATCATCTATCTGATATGAGGATGAAACCCTTTGGATTCTAGATATTGGAGGATGAAAATGCTTTGATTTCTCAAGGGAAAGCTCATACATATGTTGTAGTTTATTATTAAAGTTGTACGAAAAGCTGTAGTATGAAATATTAATGAAAGGTTAAATTTGAAAAAATTTGCATAATTTTTTAGTTGGGGTGATTACATTCTTTTATGGTGTTTATATGATTAGGGATTGCCTTTAGTCAAGAGGTTGGTTCTTTTGGTAATAATTCAACCTAGATGCCCTACTTATTGTTCAATTGAGACTTTTAAGGTCTTTTCCTAGAATTGTCCTCCTGTCTAGTCTACCTAACATTGGACTCATAAATTTTTTTATGTAACTTTTCAACCATTTTATCTCTTGAAAAATTGCTATTTTGAAGATACAACCCAATGACTTGCTTACATTGCTAGACTTGAAATTCCTTTAGATTTACCATTATTTTTCAAATTTGAAAGTGTAGATACAAAACTATCTTTCCTAATGATGATATTGTTTGGAGTTTCTCTCTAATCACTATATATTCACAACATAAAACAGTCCGAATGAAAGTTGGTATTTGGTAATTATAAATGAAAGGCAGCTATCACTTTTAATGAAGTGACTCTGCCTTAAATGCAATGCAGGTCCACACCTCCAAGAGGGCACGAGCAGGTGTTTATCCAAGTCTATTACAGCAAGGCATCATCTGGTTTTGGCCAAACACTGACCCAGATATTGCTCTCAACAAAACTCCCCCATTCATTCCAATGCTAACTGATCCATCAGCCCGATCTGCTCTAGTAATGAGGGATATTCCTTATGGGTAACTCTTTTTCAAGGCCAACATCAAATATATTTTGAGTGGGATTATACTTCACAGAAACTAGTTTTTATTGTTGATCTTTCCTGGTTTCTTTTAATCAAAAAATGTTATTTTAGTGTTCTTTCAAACTGATAAGCTTATATATAAATACCTTGACTAATACTTTGCAGGTATGAAATACTTACTGAAAATTTGATGGACCCTTCTCATATTCCATATGCCCATCATGGGCTTCTTGCTGAAACATTTAGAGTCCCTGGTTTCAACAATAAGGTAACTTAGATATTTTGTTTTCAGATTCTTATCAGAAAATTTGAGAGTAAAAACCTTAGGAAGAGCTGTTGAAAATGGTAAAAGCCAGTGATATATAATGCTGAACTTGCTATTGTCTTCTGTTAATGGTATGCTAGAAGGCCCAGAGAGCAGGGAAACCATTGGATTTTCATGTAAGCAAGCTGGACAAATCAGGTTTTGAAGGTGAACGTGAAATGGGCCCTGCAAAATTTATAGCTCCTTCCATCTTCTTAATGGATAACTTGGTTCCCCTATCCACAAAGGTAATATTTTTTTCTTTTATTTTGAAAGATTATTTTTGAAATTAATTGTATATGTTTTTATGTCGACGTTTCAAATTAAATTGTTTTTGAAATGAATTGTATATATTTTTACATTGCAATCAATAATCTATTGTCAGAAAGAAGAAATTTCACTCATAAATTTTATTAAATAATTTTGAATTCTGATAAACTCTTAGATAAAAAAAATCTTTCTCTTTCTAAAACATGATGTAACTTTTGCAGGGGAAGAATCATACAGGAAGTAGAGGAGAGAAGATGAAGATTTTTGCTCTTCTCTTTATTTGTGTACCAGTAGCTCCAAGTAGAAGCAGGATTATAATGAGCAGGAATTTTGACACTAAGGTCCTCTTTCCACAATGGATACTTCACATGCGATGGAATCTTGTCATTGACTCAGATACATACTTTCTCCATCTTGAGGTGAGTGCCAAATTGATATAAATATGAAAGCAGGTTATTTCATGTTAGTTACTTTCATGGTGGATGATCACAAAAAAACAAATTAATATTTTTTTTTAAAAAAGGGGTCATTCAAGGTGAAGAGGATGGGTAGGATGACATGCAAATATTGGAGATTATTTTTTCTTTACTACATAGGTTAATACATGAATATTGGTTTCATATAAACTTTTGTGATAAGGAAAAACTTGAGATTTCTTGATGATGTTGAGAATGGTATAAACAATCTGCACAATTCTAAGTCTTTGTAATATTTGTTAAGAAATTCTATTATACTATGTCAACAAGAATGTCAGGCATCTTCACGGTTGTAAATAATCTATTATTGACATTTAGGGTATCAAATGTAACTTTCCATGTAAAAATGTGGTAGAAGATATTGCTAGGTGAACATGCATTATGCAAATGGATGTGTATGTCAAGAAAAATTCTATTAAGATTAAATAACACAATTTTATAGGTCATTGATCCTTTAAGTTGTTGTAAGTATAAGTGACTTTGGTATGAGTGATTTAGATTATGTAAATAAATGTTCTTTATATCCATTTTGGAAAAGCTAATATCTAATTATTGCGCTAAGGCCGAAGCTGCTTACATCAACATCAAATCTGCGATGGAAAGGGGTATTTCTAAATTATGGGTCGAGGGTGACTCCCTTAACATTGTTAATTGCTTGCTTGGAAAGAAGAATCCGAGTCAAACAATCGATCAACTTATTGTTGATTCAATCATGATGTTGAGATCCTTTGATGAGACCCGTATCACTCATATCTATAGGGAAGGTAATTCCCTTGCTGATTTTTTTGCTAATGGGGCTATCAGCCTTAATAATTTCAAGGCATGGGAGGAGTACTCTTCCCTTCTCAAGAAGGCTAAGCTTTTATTGCTAGATGATAGCTAGATTTGAGCTTGTGATTTGGGGTGATGTGTAATTATTTCCCTCTTGATTATCACATGTTTTAAGGGTTATGTTTTGCCCATTCTCGTGCTCAGTTGTATTATTGCAAGTGTGGTTCGGCTCTGGTATTTATTAATGCTAAAAATTGAAATGGGTGGAGATAGGAGCAGGATTGAGCCCCTCTCCTGCGAAAAGTGGAAAAACAACAAGATAATTTGGAGGATGATGAGACATGGGCATATCACGCCCTATTTGGAAAGGCTCCATGGACTTGACCCTGCTACCTTAACAAAAAATTTCCGCTGCTGGCACAATAGGTGTTTGAAGGTGAATGGTGTGGAGTTTTTTATCAATGAAAACTTTATTGTATTCATCACCGGATTACCAATGGATGGGCACAAATTTTTTAAGGAAAGGAAGAGTAATGAAGATGCTATGGACTAGTTCTTTAAGGATAATGAGAGAGATAAACTGGTGAAGCTTCCCTCCTGGGGTTATGAAAGGGTCTCCCTCAAGCGAATCTGGGCAGATATGGCGAAAGTATTAATGTGATATGTTACTCTTGATGATCGGTTTACTGTTATTCTAGGGAATCATTTTACTCTGCTAAACCATTTCAAACATGGATTGCATGTTTCTTTTCCATTTTTTCTTCTTTCTTCTCTGGAGGTTTTGGTTTATGCCCACCTCAAGAATTGTATTCTCCATGAAGGGCTCATTTTTCTCATTATGGAGCATGTGAGAGCTCATTCCCTGGCCAAGTCAGTTAAGGGTAAGGAGAAGGCCATCAATGAAGACTCTTTTTCATCTGGTTTAGAGATGAATTTTAATGGTGATGAAGAAAAAAAGGTGGAGGATAATACTATGGGGGTTTCCTCGTCCCCTGTGGCTTCCCCTTCTAGGAAAAGGAAAAAGGGGGATTTGAAAAAGGGACCCACCAAAAAGCTTGACATGTAGAGGTTAGATTCTTGTGGGTCCTTGTATGGTGGGGAAGATACATAGTTGAGTTCAGGTGGGTCTCACCACTGCACGACCAAGAAGAAGGATGAACTTCATGGCCAGAGTTTTGTTGCTTCAGATAGGGATGAGGAGGAGTAGTCTGTTTAGTTGACGGACAATGTGGATGAGGAGCTTCCTCGGAGGGCTTCCAAAAGACTTGCTAAAATGCACAAGTCAGGGGCTAAAGGTGGTGGGAAGGGTAAGAATGTGGTTCTAGAATAGGTAAAGGTCATTGCTGATAATGATGTTGATATCAAGGATTCCCCTATTCAATAGACTCCTCCACATGTTAGCGACGGTGAGGATTTGGGCAATGAGGATGCCTCGGGTGATAGGGTTGTGTTGGACAATGTGGGTGAGAACCCAGGGCTTGGAAAGTTGAAGCCTTTAAATATTAATCCTCTATCTAAGGATTTTTCTTATCTTGATGATGATAATACTACCATGCATGAGTTGTTGGACATGGCTCGGTCTAGTGCTACTTGCACCTTTAAACTTGCTAAATGGGTGTTGTAGGAATTCAGCAAGGTCAACATTAAAATCAAGGGCTTGAAGGAGAACATGTCTAACCAATTGAAGGGGTCTTCCTCAGACCTACATATTGAGAGGTTGGTGGATTTGGAATGCTCATTTTCTGATTTCAAAGATCAATATGAAAGTCGCCTTGGTGTAATGGAGGAAAAGATCAAGGAGACAAATGAGGACATCAAAAAACTTGCAAATTAGCCACAGTTCTGTAAAGAATAGTGCAGAATCTCTCAAGGTTCTCTTTAGCAAAATCAATCAGCTCCATGAGGATCAAATGTACTCCGCAGACATGCTTGAGAAGGATCAGCCTTCCAAGGGGAAGGGGAAGAAGAATGCCAAAGAGGAGGCTAAAGGCCTAAGCAGTAGAACAAAGGGGACCCTAAGGAAGACGTTTGAAGAAGAAAAACAAGATTTGATGGACATGGTTAACCTGCACTATAATCAAGAGATTGAGGTGGCCAATACCCTAAAGAATATGAAGTGATTTATGTGTCTTTATGCTATTTTTTTAATTTCTTCTTTCCTACTATTGGGTTGCTATTTTTTGACTATTTTTTGACTAATGGCTACTGCTTATGTTTCAATGAGTTCTCTTTCATAGCAGCATTTTGATGTAATGTGATGTAAAGGGTTTCGGGTCTCTTCAAAACCTTTTTTCCCTTATAATCAAAACATGTAAGACTAAAAGATATTTTCACAATTTTGGCTAACACATTCATGCATTTTTTTCCTCTATTTCCATTGTTTGGACCATGATGAACAAACATTCACCTCGCTTTAAAATAAATATGCCTCTTGTACTATCTAGTAAAACTAGAAATTTCCTAGGGTAGTTGGAGTAATTTAAGAAAACCTCTTTTTCTAGCAACTTCAAATTCAAGAAAAAATGGCCTAATTATTATCCCTTATCTTCTACATGTTTAAATAATTCGTAAGAGTGACTTGCAATCCAATTTCACTCTTGAATACAAATCCATTACGTTTAAAACTTAAAAAATATTGAAATAAAACTCTAAAATGTAATTTTGAGGCCTTAGATGATTAAATTAGGCCTCCAAAAATATCAAAATTGTTTTTTAAGAGAAATAAAGTAAAGAAAGTTGTGGTAACCTTGAATTCTTTGAGATATTAGTTCTAAAAAAATGGGCTCAATTAGCTTTTAGGGTCAAAAGATATGGCCTTTAATTTTTTTCTCATACATCATTACATACTTCAATGAAAAGTTGAATGACATGTGTAAGAGGTATTTGACATATGATCAAGAGTTTTATGTGATCACACATGCATTGAATTAGTGAAGGAACTACCTACTACCTAAAGAGTTCATGTCATTATGGACCATCATGCACTATAATTAATTAGAAACTAGGGAAATTTGAATCATCAACATATAAAATGGAATTGAGTTGGTGATGTGTTAATTTATATATTCACCTTAGTGAATGAGATACACACGGGAGTCATTAGTTTTTAATCAATGGGGTAGTAGATTAAGATAGAGACCTCAAGGAAACATGAAGGCCATGCACATAACCCATATGCACATACTAAGTTTATTGGTTATATCAGGTTTTTTTAGGAAAAAGGCATTGAGCCTATATATATTAGATTATAATATAGATTGATTTACAAATATAATGGCTTGGGGCAGCCAGTATCTAACATATACCCTTTACAAAACAACTTTTGTGATAGTTTTGATTGTGGCTTTTAAGCTTCACATAAATAAAACAAAAATGAGAAGCTTTTGATATGTTTTGATGGACATTGCAAACTAGGCCAAAAGTTGGTGTACATTATTATTCTTGCATTGGAATTACATCAATTGTGTTTTCCCCTTGTTGTTCTATGGGAGAAGGTGGCAGAGCTCTTGGAGTTGGAGCGTGTTGATCGTGTGTCAGGAGGAAGGATATTGTTGTATATACCTCCTTAATTATTTCAGCTAGGTATTTGATCCAGGTGGATCTTGAAGGCCTCAAAAATCCAACAGCTTCAGAATCTCCCAGAACTGGCATCAACGCATAGAGCACAGCGATACGATCCTGACGCAACTTGAAGCGTGTCAAAAGGAGTTCGTTTGCTCGAGATATGCTCGGTCAAAGTTCAACAAGGGCCAAGGATGCCAGATGGTTGATTGAAAAATTTCACAGTCTCAGAATCAGGTGAAAGCAACCTCAGATCGAAGAGCTCGCCGACAGGATTCCGACGCAACTTGAATCGCGTCAAAAGGATATCGTACGTGCGAGTTATGCTTGGTCAAAGGTCCGGTCAAACAGGGTACTAGGGGCCGACAGGAAGCAAAAAAATTGATCATCTCAAAATTTGTCAAAATTGGTCTCAAATCGAAGTGTTCGTCGAGACGATTCCGACGGCGTTCGTTTCGTTGAAATCCGACATCGTATGCTCGAGTTACAAGCGGTCAAAGTTTCAGATTGACTTGGTGGACAGAAGGTGTAGTGATGACGTTATCATCCGTACAGCTGACGCCAGCAATCCGTACGAAGCTCCAATGTGGGCCAATTGGATGCTGACACGTGTCCATCCGTACAGGTGATGTGGCATGCAGTACAAAGTGACGTGGCAGATGGCGTGTCAAGTTGGTTGGCATCCGTACACCCAGTGGCAGTCGAGTCAGAGTTGACGTGGCATCCAGTCAGCATACTGTCAGTGTCTTCGTCAGCGCACAGTTGGCGGACACGTCAGAAGGTTTGGCCAGTAAGTGATTGACACGTGGCATGCTTGTTGAGCGACACATATCTCTCTCTCTCTCTCCTCGGGCGGGTTCGAATTTGTTTGTTTGTTCTAACAAAAGGTGTTTAAATGGGGTTGGACCCCGAAACCTGCGGGTTACAAGCGCACCGGCTACCCGTTGCACCCGAGGCATCTGTTTACTAAAGATAGGTGAGTGTTTACTTTTATTGTTTAAAACTTTCGGTAATTTGTTTTAAAACAAACACCGCCGGGTTTGGAACCCAGAACCACGCGTCCAACAAAATGGTATAATGCCATTCGGCCGGCGACGCGCCATAAATTTGTAATGGGGGTTTGTTTTGTTTTGTCAACATAATCGGACCGAATATTGTTTATTTGAGAATATGGTTATCACCTAACCCCTATTAAAGGAACAAAGCCAAACCCCGCGAAAAATAGAAGACAAAGGGAGTTATATTCGAAGGTTATTTTGTTATAAGGAGGTTATATTGCATTTATGATTTTGTTAAGCCTAATTAGGCTTATTTTTATGTATAAAAGGGAGGTGGTGTGAGTGTTTCTTTCATTCCGAAATTGAGAATTCGGAGGTGTTTGGGTGTTCTCTTGGTGAGAGCTTTTAGAAAACTCTTGAGTGATCTCATTCTTGTAAAAACTCTTAGAGAGTTTATTTTCTCTTAGTAAAGGGTTTAGAGTGAGTTATTGAAGACTTTTGAGAGCTAAGTGGTCTCTAGGGAGAAGAGGTAATAACTTAGTGAATCCATTGAGAGATTTTGTACGACTTTTGAGTCTTTTGTAAAGGCTTGATGCCTATGTACTCTTGTGTGAGAGAGAGTTGCAGCTTCATTGTTTGAAAGCATTGTAAAGGTGACGAAGGAGTTAGGCACGAACACGTTGCTAGAAAGATCCTGTCATTGCAGTGTGGAAGCAGGAAGAGCCTGAAGTGCAAGAATCTTCCTGGGAAGCAGATTGTAACTCAGTGAAAGACCATGTGATGTAAAAGAAGTTGCATCATAGTAATGGCATTGATCACGCTTATTTGCAGATCTGGAGACGTAGCCAAAAACTGGTGAACTCCGTAATCAAATCTTTGTCTCTCTTTTATTTGTGCATGATTTTTATCAGCTTCTTTACTTTCCTATGTTTTATGTGGTTATTTGCTCAATTCACAAACATCGTCAGTTACGATCTTTATTTTAAATCTGTATCCTGGTGAATCTAACAAGTTGTTAAGTGATTCATAGTAAGGAGTTTACATATCAGTATTCATCCATTTCTTTCCTATTGTGCTCAATTACTCTGTTGAGGAAGTTGGAATTTTGCATTCCACCGCCATTTTGAAACCATCATACACTATAACAAAGGAAAACTTATACTTGAGGTATTTTTAGGGGAATAAGCCGCCTATGAAGCCTTTTACTTTGAAGAGATCATACTGCCTGATTGCATTTGCTACTGCATCTTCTTCTAAGTACTCATCCTTCACATACTTTTCTATGATTTGAGCCAAAAGAGGGAAGGACTGTAGTAGGTCAAGGAAATTGGAGAGGAAAATTGAAAGTACCTAAGACAGAAAGATAATTCATGTCATTTGAGGGTTGAGGATTCCTTGCTTGATAATAGTCGAGATGATCTTTGTTATGATGGGGAAATTTTATTTTGAAGATTGGGTAGATATAATATTGCTCAAAGAGACCCAAAATTGGGGTTTCCCAAACTTGAATTGGGACTGGCACTCTGTAGTTCCTTGGCTTATAATCTTGCAGGGCTTGGGTGCATATCCTTCTGTCAGATGCCATTTTAATCACCCTTGAGTGAAACAAAACTAATGTGTCTAGACAATGTTGTGAAGTTGCCTTCTTTAAATGCAAAATTCTGACATTTGATTTCTTGTTAATCGCACCTAGGATGTGAACACCTGAAAAATATTGGGACTCATCATGAATGACAGGTGGGGAGAGTCCTTTACATGATGTAAGGTGATGCATCATAAATTTGGAGCATGTGAGCCTACAAAATCCAAGTTTGTTAGCATCAAATGTGGAAGGAGGTTCATCATTCACTAATGCATCATCTCTAGAAGAGAGTGCATCAAAACAAATATGAGATTCACCATTCATCAATGCAACGTCTCTAGAAGAGAGTGCATTAGAATGAAAGGGAGATCATCACTCACAAATGCATCATATCTAGAAGAGAGTGCATTAGAATGAAGAGAAGGTAGCGTAATGTTAAGAAAGGTATCAATGATTTCATCTTCTTGCAACAAAATATCTTCTAAAGCAAGAGGACTTTCATGAGAAGGATCAAAGATACTAACATGGGTAAAGCCAAGTGACCATCACACGCATGAAATGGAACATCATTAACATTTTGAACAAAATTAGATACTAAGTTGATAAAAGAAGATATTAAATCCATTTTGGAAATAGTAAGTTAAATATGATAAATAATGAATAAACAAGTTAGCTGATAACAGAACTAAGAAAAACTGCAAATCTAGATTTTTCAAATTTTTTTGATATTTTCTAGGTTCTAGTAATTTGCATTTTCGAAGTTCTTCCAAGCAGAATTTGGGGTCGAAACTTGTGTCGGCCCCTAAAATTTGACTACCGAAGGCACTAGTATTTTAGGTATTGAACTAGTTCTCTAGGAGGCCTTTTGACAATGCAAACGGTTCTGAATTCCTAGCACCGAGTCAAAAGTTATGACCCTGCCAAGTACGGGTAAATAAATTCCTAGTTTTTGTGAAAAATACCCTCTTCACGTCAAGTTCACCAAAATGTAGAGAAGGGGGATTTGTTACTCATGAGGTCTCTTCGTTCAGAGAGCCTCATGGGGCAAACTTCTCTAAACTACCTCAAGGAACAACACGAGAGTTCTAGAATCAGAAAGAGCAAGTCACGAAGATTTCTTGGACAAACTATCAAGCTCTCAGCCAAAGGATGTTAGTACGAGATATGGACAACAATGCAATGCGATGACATCCTAGAGGCGCGTTGGCATCTCATACAGACCAGAAAATGAGGTTATCACAAAAAATAGCTAAGTGACTGTTAGCAAGCTGATTGTTAAGAACTGACAAAATGCGATAAAGTAGTAGAATGTAATAGAACTGAAATAAAGTGAAATATAAATGATAAAGATGAGGAGAAGAAAGAAACAAAATTCTCACAACCACGCAAGTGATGAAGCCTGAATCAAATGAATGTCTTTAGTACCTGCATGTGTAAGATCTGGAGAAAGTGTTGGGGCTATATAGGGGTTTTCCTCAGTCAAACTATCGTTTTGGTGTTCCCACCTCCACGGACAGGAAAAAGATAGAGAGAAAGAGTGTAACTGAAATGGAAAAAGCATATGGTGAAAGAAACCCACTCAGTAGTAGAACCCGTACCACCAAGTATGAGTGTTTAAAGCAATCCTCACTCAAGGAGGAGAACCCGTATCACAAAAGAGGTGATAAAAGCAATCCCCACTCAAGGAGGAGAACCTGTATCATGAAGTAAGGATGCAAATGATAGGGACTGTGTGAAATCCCAAGATGCTCACAAGCATAAGGAAAGGGAGATAGATGTGAGAGCCAAAGGAGCTACAAGAGCCAAGAGTGTTGGAGAGGGTGTTGTAATAGCTTGAGAGTGTTGCAAAGAGAGAAGCCAAGAGGGCTTGAAAGTGTTGTAGAAGGTTGTTGTAACAAGTAAGAGAGTTGTGAAAGCAAGAGAAAGATGGAAGAATGCCAAGATGGAGAAGAAGCTAGAATGAAGCTAGAGTGGAGCTAGAAGAAGTAAGAGAGCAAAATTAACTGAAAGGATAACTTTTAATGAGGGAAAATAATCTTCTCTAGACGTTACAAGGTGTCCTGGGCTATTACCACCAACAAAAGGTGAGGAAAAGTGGCACATATGCACAAAGACAACTGTTTGAGCATTGAAACGTCGCAGGATGCTAGCGCGACACGCAAACATTTGTGTGATGTGCTAGTGTCTGAACACAACACACTACAAAACAACACAAATGGGAAAAGCACAAAGTTCGATGCAAAGTTAACGCGCAAAGGTAGCTGTTGAAAAGGGGTGTTGGAGCATCCTGAGAGAGAAAAAGGCTGATGCAAGGGCTAAAATGAGCCTACACAAGATGCTAAGGGAGTGGACACTAAAGCAGAAACAAGAATGTATGTGAAATTGCAAGGGGTGCAATTTTACAACTATACAAGTTGTTGAAACATGCTACCTTGGAAAGGTAGTTTGATATCTTTACATTCTTTCAAAATTGCATTATCCCAATTTGTAAAGGATAAGTCAATTCTTTTGTTTTCTTGAATGAAAGAATTAGCTACTTCTGATATGGAGTTCTCTATTTTGTGAGAAATTTGATCCACTTTTAATGATTTTTTTCTAAAAATTCTTTTATTTCACTCCCACCATATGTTCCATATAATCATCGGTGGTGTGACTCTTTATAGGTTTGCAAAGAGTGAAGATTTGTATACTATGGGCCAGTTAGAGAATAGCTCCAAAATAGTATTTGGTAGTGGTGTAGACCAATTTAGTTTAAACATGATTGTTGACCAACATTTTTGGGAAAAAGTACAATTCAAAAAAAATTGATCAATATCCTCTAGCTGATCCCCACACAAGGCACATTTGAAGGGCTCTGTTATTCCCAACTTTGACCTTGAGCTTTTTAATATTCTTTTCTTTAGAACTAGCAAGGAGAAGCAACCCACCATTGGGAGAATCATGTTGTTCCAATAGGATTAAGCTATTTGATGTTCCGTAAGGGCACCTTGACTGGTTAATGAGTTGTATCCTTGTTTTACTGAGTAGTTTCCTGATTTAGAGGGGGCCCAAATCAATCTATCTTGGATTGACAATTTGTAAATCACTCTAGAGGATAGGATGTTTTGTAATCTTTCTCATGATCTAGAATAGGCATGTTGTTGAGGGCTTTCCATGATAGGGATGGTTAATGGTTGATGAATCAAGGTAGTCTTGCACTTTCGTTCCCCATAATGATGTCAAGGTTTTCCTTGTATAATTAAGTTCTTGGATATTCTTCAAAGGAGCACGCCCATTCCAAGAGTCATCCCAAAAGAGTGCTTGAGCTCCATTATTAAATTACCATGTGAGATATGGAGAAATCACATCTCAACATATGCAAATGAAGTTCCACATTTTTGAGCCTGCTAGAGGATTTTCCACTATAAAGATCTTGATTGGGGAGAGTGAATCCAGGTATTTAATCTACATAGTTTTCGCTTTAAGTACATGTGCCATGCTAGTTTGGCACCTAATGAAAGGTTTCTAGCTTTCAAGTTATGGACCCCTACTCCCCCCCTTTAAATTTTTCCTTGGATATTGTCTCTAATGAAACCAGGGGTATTTTCCTTCTCTTATCCAAATTACCACGCCACAAGAATTGTCTAATTATTTTCTCAATTTCATGAATGATATTTTTTGGAGCTTGGAGTGCTACCATATAGTAGTTTGGAATTTCTTGCAACATTTTTGTGATAATTATAATCCTACCTGCTAATGAAATCCATCTCAAGATGGATTGTTATTTAATGACACATAGTTTTGTATACTTAAGGAGTTGATGTGTGAGAGCCTCATCAAGGAGAATCATAACAAAGGTTTGGTTGATAATTTTCACATCAAGAAGATGGTGTCACACGTAAGCAAGGGGTATTTCTAGTTGCACATGTTTGTGGATATGTGAAAATTTTTGTACAATGTAAATTTTATCTATTAAAAGGAAGAAGCCATAATTCAAGCTTATATCAACCTTTACTAGTTATTGAGAGACCATGGGATATTTTGACCATAGGTTTTATTTTGGAGTTGCCTAGGATGCACTATGGCCATGAATTAGTCTTTTTGGTTAAGGAAAACTTCTCCAAGATGGTGCATTTCATACTATGAATGTAGAACAACATTGTCATACAAGTGAAAAACATGGTTTTAAAGAGAGTGTGAGATTTTAAATATTTCTACCTATTATTATCTCAAATAAAGACATAAAATCCATGTTACACTTAAATGGAGGGTGTTATGTCCAAGAAGATAAACACCCAATTGTAGTTTAGTTTAGCATGCCAACCTTAGAAAAATGGACTAATGGAGGTAGTTAATAGGATCCTAAAAATCTATTGTTATGTTTGGTGGGATAAAATATAGGGCTTTTAGACTTGGTCTTGTTATAGGTATAATTTGCATACAACTTAGTGAATACAACCAATGAGAAGATTTTGTTCTAGATTGTCTATATATAGAGTCCAATGGGAGTTTATGGAGTTGCACACTATATTGTGAGAGCAAATGAGGAGCCCATAGGAAAACCATTTCATGGGTTATACACATGAGAAAAGGAGGTACATGTGTAGTTCAAGAAGAGAAACACACAATATAAGGAGAATGCAAACAAGAAGATAAAGGATGCAAATTTATAGGTTGTGACTTGGTTCTAGCATAGTTGTATAAAGAAAGGTTTTGAAGGGGAACATATAAATTTGAAATGGAAGAAGGGCCATGCAAGGTCTTACAAAAATTTGAGAAGAATTTTTATGATATAGAGTTCCCAAAAGGGATTGTCATTTCACTAATATTCATTATTGTGAACTTATACACTTGTGTCAAGGGATAACTTGAGGGTTGAGTGAAGGTTTAGATTCTAGAGAAGTGGATTGGAGGTGAAATTTTTTAGCGACAGGATGAGATAAAATTGAATGAGAGGAGATCAATTGGGCGTTACACACCAAAATCGAGATGTGTAGAAAGGAGTTTAATATTAAATTGAAAGGCCAATGTGTTGAGGATCCTACATTAATTACATTACAGTTTTTCAATTTTAGAAAGAAAATGTTAGATCAACGATAATATGCATGAGCAAGAGCTCATGGTGCATTTTTTCCTACCCAAGCTATTTAATACAAAAGATTTTGGGCATAGAGAAAATCTTGCAAAGGTATGTGTGCAAGTCTTAATATGTTCAAAATATTTATGGATCATGTGGAGATGATGTACACTACAAAATTTTGAGCACCAAAGAGGATCTTATGCTCAAAATTCAATAGTAAATATTTTTAAATGGTGCATAATGATTTATTGATGCATATGGTTGGTTGATTCATATTTGGTAGCACATATTTCAAGAATGATGAAGTCTCCTAGTTTTGTGGTGGATGGTCAGTGTGAAATCTAAATGATAGTTGAATGTAAATTATTGGTGTCAATTGGAAAATAGGGATAAATTACTAGTTTGTACATGTTAGAGACTATCCAATTTATATTAATTATGACATTTTCTTGGATTGATTATAGATTTGATGTATTTAATGTATGTAAGGGGTTGGAAGATTTGAATGTGGGAGTAGTTTACAACAATAATAGTTGGTGGATTTTGGTTTCTAAATCAAATTATAAATTTTATAAATAGTAGGTTTGTGTACATAATTGAAGTATTTTTGGAGAATTGAGATTTTTTAGTAAAGGGGTCTTTGGGTAATATTTTAGTTTGTATGTATAATTGAGTATGACTAGTCTACAATTTTTTTTTTTTAATATTCCATTAAGATTAATAAAAATAATTATTTTCTTCTTATGATTTCTCATTTTCTTTCTAAATGTGTTTAGTCTACATTATGTGTCTCTACATTATATGACTAGATATTCCTTAATTGAGACCTCTAGTTGTTACCGTTTTCAATCAAATAAGGATTCAAGGTCATCCAAGAAGTGAGGAGAATTATTAAGTTGATATTATATAAATAGACAACTAATGTCATAAATATAAGAATCCCATAAAGGTGATGAATAAATCCTAAGAAAACCCATGTGAGGAATCTCATAAAACAACAAAGTAATATCCACTAAAAAATAAGGACACCCATTAGTATGATTCAATAAAGAGGTGACCATATTTCACAAATAAGAGTGTTATAAGTGTGTATGATGAGATAAATATCATAAAATGTAGTCAAAATAATCATCACAAGAATGATCAGATAACATGGTAGATGAATTTGTGTGCTAGTCCTCAAGCTATGCATGTCATCATTAGAATCATCAATATTGCTAGATGGAAGTGTTTCATCCATGAGAACATTAGGAAATGATAAGGCTTCACTAAAGAACAACAAAGGCTTATTTAGATAATTGAAATTCCATGAAAAGTGACATGCAAAGTTGACTATTACCAATTCCATGATTATTGAGCTATCTCACTTAATTATCTTAATTGGTTGATGGTGGAACTTATCCAAAAATATAGGAAAGAATAAATTGCTAACTATAAAGGCCTCCATATACTCTTTCCACAAGTGATAGTTAGTCCCATCTAGTATGACAACAAGAAAAATTTAGACCATTTTACCCCTAAATGGAAACATTTTACATAGAAAAATGTTTAACACCATGTTGAAAAAGTTAGAAGAGAGTAGGATTATCATGCCATGAAATAATTATATAGGATATAAACTGCTTAAAGAGGACCTATGATTATATTTATGTAAAAAACCACTCCAAATGCAAACCAATATTCTTAAAACTTATATTCAAATCAAGAGAAAATAACATAATCACATTACATGCAGTTGTAGCCTATCATGGCCTCATTTTGGCTAAGAATCAAGGGGTTTCTAAACTTTGGTTGGAGGGGGACTCTCTTAATGTTATAAATTGTCTCTTGAAAAATTTCCCACCTTCATGGTCTATCACACATTTTATCAATGGTTCAATCTCCATCATAAATTCTTTTGAGGAGATTAAAATCTCTCGTCTTTCGAGAAGCTAATATGTTGGCTAATGGTGTTGCCAAAGTGGGAGTGGTGGCGAGATTTTATTGAGATTCTTTTGAATCTTTACCTCTTAATCTTAAATGTATCTCCAATGATGACCAGCTGGCTTGTTTCTAAGGTTGTTGTTTTTGGGGAAAGGTTCTTCATTATTTTTTTAAGTCAGGTAATGCACGTTGAACCTTTTCCCTATCTGTTTCATTATTATATCCTTGGTTTCTATATTATGATGGCCTGGCAGAGTAGGCAGGGAAGTACATTGAATGACAAGCCCACACACATTGTGGGTGTTATTTGCATTGTTTTGTGGAGAGCCTGGTTTATTTTGTTTTTACAAAACTTTTTGGTGTTGTTGGGTTCTCGATTATAATAATGATATTGTGTGGGAGCATTTGGATCAGGGTGGGGTTACACAGTACATGCAGAGAATTCAAGGTCCAGATCCTAATGCTACTATTTTTTTTGTGAAAGGTTGGAATGGAAGGACGCTGCATTATAAGGGTGTGGAGTTTAAAATTGAGGAGGAGTTTATAGCGGAGGTCACTAGTCTTTCAGTTTCTAGGAGAAAATTCTTTAGAGATAGGGGTGCTGCCAAGAAAGCCTTTGCGATTTTTTTCAAATTTGATGAGAAGAAAAAGCTCTTGGAAATTGGGAGTGGTGGCTATGCCTGTAAGTCTCTAAAGCCATTATGGAGGGATCTTGTGCTGGCCATTATGCAATATTTCATGCTTGAAGGTAGATTCTCTATTGTGTATAGTTACCATTTCATGGTTTTCAATCACTTTCGTCACAAGGTGTTGGTCTCCTTCCCTTTTTACCTTTTACTTTATATGGAGAAGAGTATTGAAGATCACCAAAAAAAACCCTAATAAGGTGATTTTGCATGAAGGTCTTATGAGTCTGTTGTTTGCTCATATTAAGGTCAAGTTAATTTTAGTCTCCCCTAAAATTCCTGGTAAGAAGGAGGTTAAATTTTTTTGGATATGATACTAGGGACTCTGTCGTGGAATGGGAAGATAGTTATGAGGAAGAAGACTCGGATTATGAGGAAATTTCAATGGATGAAGGTGGGTCTGAGGAAGGGGATGATGATTCAAAAGAGTGGACCAAGGGCTATGAGATGGATGTGGAATTGCGAGAAACCATGGCCAAGTCTTTGAGGAAGACTTCTAAGGGGAAATCTAAAGGCCCAGAGAAAGAAAAAGCTTTGGCTAAGAGGACGATTGAGTTAGTATATGAGGTGGAGGCTCTTGGTTCGAGTGTGAAACCCTCGTTGTCTCTTGGAAAAGGTGGTGTGGAGGATAGCTCTCCTGGGAATGGTGGAGAGGTTCCTTCTTATGATGATGGTGTTAAGAATGCCTTTGTTGGGGAACTTATTCCCCGGAGGTGTAGTGGATAACTCCCCTACGACTAGTATCAAGGTTCCTGAAGATGTGGGTACATGTACGAGTGCACTTGTTGGTGATGTTAATACTATTTTGGATGAGAAGTTGAATGGGTCCGGGCCTATGGAGGTGTAGGGGATTGAGTCAGTCAAGCATTCTCAGGATTTTTCTCCTGTTGAGAGGGTTGTGAAGATGGAGCGATTGGAAGTGTTAGTTGATTTGGATATTTTGCCTAACAAGGAGTGGTTTAAGGTGGAAGTGGTTGAGGTTGAGGACTCCCCTATTGAAGAGGATGAGGAGAAAAAAATGGAGCATTCAGATGCCCCTGATAACCTAGAGCTGAATGATATACCTCCTGTCAACTAGGACGATGCCAATATGAGTATGTTCTGCAAGATGGTCGAGGATGGTACGTGGAATTTGCTTTCTCTAGTGAAGTGGCTATTTTTCAGAGGTGAAGGAGCTCAATATCCAAGTGAAAAGTTGGTAGGATATTTGTGTGGCTATGATCCGAGGCAATCAAAAGGAATGGGCTATAAAAGGTAAAGTAAAAACTATGAATGTAATGTTGGATAAATTAGTTGTTGATGTTGATCGCCTAGGGGTTTCTCGTGAGGAGAGGATTTCCTCTTTGGAAATGATGGTCAATAAAATTTTAGAGGATAGAGTTGCAAGTATTAAAGATAGAATCAGTAAGATGTCGAAGGATTTGAAAATTGTGGTTAATATCAGCAATAATTCTTTAAAGACCACTGCTAAGGGTCTTTCCATTTTAAATGAGAAAGCCCTGAATTGGACTAGTAAGCCTCTTGACTTGGGTGATATGGAGAAATTTATTGATGAGGTTAACTATTCTAACCAGGTGGAGAAAGTTGAGGATTATGTTCTAGCATTGGAAAAGGATGTGCAGGTCAGACCATGTCTTAGGACAAGGAGTAAGACTAAAAAGAGGGTTGTTGTTTCTTTTTATGAGCTTAAATATGTTGTGGATATGCATGAGGAGTTCATTAAGGAGAATATGGCCTCGATGAATGTCTTGGATAAAATGTTGTAGTTGATGCTTTCCTTTATGCTGGATCAACCAAGTTGCTAATGTTTTTTACTGTTGATTTGCTGATGGGTTTCTTATGTTTTATCTTTTGTCAACATTTTGGTTTTTTGGGCTGCTAGTTTTTGTTGCTCAGTTTCTCTTGTAGCTTGTCATCTTTGTAAAGGGTTTTGGGGCCCCTTAAAAACCTACTTTTCCTTATCAAAAAAATAATCACATTACATAAGTAAGCTCTTCAAATAGAGATCAAATATAGTAAAATATTACAATCTTCATATTCTCCACATTCCTCACCCCCTCCCCTTTTAATAAATGCAAGGAGTAATCCCATGTTTATATAAATCTATCCTAAACCTATAAATAACCATATTGATGATATATGTAGCACTTGAATGTGATTTCCTAGCTTGCACAACTACTTATTTTTTATAATTTCATAATTATTAAAAATAGCAAAATAATGAACAAAATTAACTTGGGATAATTTAACTAAATAAGAAGTTAAATAAATAATGGTTACACAATCACACTAACACACATCAAAAAAATGATTTTAATAGATTATCCTATGCAAGTGGAAGAGAAATCCTTCTATCATGAGAAATTATTATATTCACTAGGAATAAAAAATAGAAGTGATGGGGCACATGAATTCCAAGGGTGTTAATGATCAATGTGCTAGGATATCAATTCTAATCAAGATAACTCACTTACTATTTGTGTACCTTTTCAATTATTGATTGAAATGATCCTAGTTAAATAGAATTAGAAAGATAAGAGCATGTAGAACACACCCATATCAAATGAAAATTAAAAAAATCCATTTTAGAAGACTTGGAAATTTATTTATTTATTATTATAAACTTGGTTTAGGATCCTGGAACCATCAAAATAGGGTCTAAACTTGGATGGTAAAGGGGAAACACCATATAGGTCCACCAAAACAAGTAAATAAAAGAACTAACCACACTATCTAATATCATAAGATCTTCATAATAGTTTTAATTGTAAAATGCCTTAATACACCCCAAACATTCAAAAACTATAACATGGGAGCCCCAACACTCCAACCCTTTAGACAAGCCATCACAAAAAACATGCTAGAAATTTTAAAACAAGGTGTCAAGATAAATTAAATGGGCCCTATGCTGCCCCTATGATAGGATTACATTTATCACAATGAACATTAAAACTAGGCAAGACAACCCTCACTACAATTGTTGAACCATCATTATCATAGTATTCAAAAAATGTTAAGATAGCTTCCACTAGAAACCTTGCTTTAAAGATTTTTCATTTTCTACAAAGCTCTCTATAGACAAATATGACAATGTATACTCCAAAATACATTTATAATATATACCTTAATTTGATGGATGACATCCCCAATTTCATCACGGATAAGGTAAGAACAAGCCACCATGGGGAGAAATGAGTCATAAGAGAGAGTTTAATCCATGTTAATTAAATTCCAACACCCTCACATATATCCATGATCAATTAACATTTTCACCATTGTAGAATGGATGCCAATATTTTGGGATCCATCCATATCTTTCACTAAATCCCAAACCCTAACCACCTACCTCTTGAGGTTGGTATTCTAAATCTCCTTATCAACATACACCATAAACCCAACCACCATTTCTTCACTAGAATCCCAACACTTCCTTTATTTCAAGGGAATCACCATAATTATCTTACCCATATATTTTTTACCCTTCTTACCACCCACACCCCTAGCACTAGACATATGATCCATCAATACGAAGCCAACAAAAATGAAGGAAAACACACTTTTTGAAAGGAGAAACAAACTACATCCTTCATAAGATCATCTAATAAATGTAGGGGATTACAAATCAAGATATTTTTTTCCCACATAACTCTATCATAATTGAAACACAATATCCTACCACCATGTAGGTCAACCCATTAGTAGGAGACTGCTCCCTAAAATCCTTTTGGATAAGAATCGTCATCTCCTATGGGAAATTTTCCCACTAACACAATTTTAAAAATTATTTTTTCATTTTAAAATCTCTTCCTTTATTAGATGCATAATCAGCCACCACATTGCCTATTATTTTGATGTGACTAAATTAAAAATATTTAAACTATTCCTTACCCTTATTATATTTTGTTAATAAAATATCGAGTTTCCAATTTTGAACCTTTCCTCATTTCATCACTTAAATAAACAATTTAGTTCATCGTCTTCTACACATAGCTTCTTCTAACCTTTTTATTTAGAAATATCAACCCCCACAATATGGCCTTGGCCTTAGCCTTCCTATCATAGTCGACATAAAAATCATAAGAAAACATACCCAATAGATCTCCCTCCCCATTCCTAAATATCAAACCTTCCCCAATTTTTTTAGGGTTACCTTTTGCAACCCCATCAATATTAAATTGTATCCATCTAGAGTTAGGGGGACACTAAGAACATATATATTTATTATGTAAATTTATATCTTGAGATCTATATAGCCACCTAAATCTATGCCAAGCCACCCCCATCTCACTTCCTTATCTAATATAAACCAAAATTATCTCTTAAAAAATTATCCTAATTCTAAAATAGTAGACTCCACTTGATCCTAGATCCTTTCTATTGAATGCTCTTTATCTTGAAAGATTATTTTGTTTCTCTAACTGTGTCAAAGCTAGAAGAAAACCCTAGATAAGCTTCAACCCCTAAATATTATCTTCAAAGACCAAAAAAAAAGAAGAAGGTTGGGGATATTAGATGGAGTTTCCTAAAAAGAACCCATTTATCCAAAAATCAAAACCATAATTTCAAGGAAAAATTTGTAATGTAAGAATAAGTGATCATTAATCCATTTTTATCTACACCACACATTTGGAAGGGACAACCTTACCCAAATTCTGCAACCTATCCCAAGTTAAAGAATTACATTTATATGACACCCATAAAAAAAACATGCATTAGACACACTTAGAAACCCAAATTTTGTTCCCATGGAAGGGGGAGGATCCTTGTCTAGTTTGAGGAAATGAGAAAATACAACACTCAATAACACCCTACCACTATATTTTCCACCCTAAATAATGGAGTTCTCATTACCATGAGGAGAAGTAGGCTAATTTCTAGTATTTTTTGAAGAGTAGAACAAGCCTCATTGAGTTTAGATATAGGAGAAGCAATGATCTTCCAAACATAGGAGTTGCTAGAATTTAACTAATAATCCTATTATACCATTGTGCTAGCACAAGCTTAAAAATTGGTAGAAAGAGGAAAAAATAATGTAATATTCAAAATAGTTTAATCCTTAACCCAAAAATCACAGTAGAAATTGATTTAGTCACCCCTACCCAACTTCCATTTGATATCTAGACCAATGAGTTTGTTACAAATTCTAAGGAAGTTCTAGATTTTAGAATCCCATAGAAGAATTTCCATATTTTTTAAGAGATAATATAGCTCTTGAATCAAATATTTTGAATGTATTACCTTGCTTCAAAATCTATATTTTCCTCATCAATTCTCTAGATCAATTTAAAGCCAAAAGTTTTATCCATTCACCATCCTTTTTTATAAATAAACATCCTCCCATTTAAACAAGAAAAGCTTATGACTAGACTCACTATCACACCAAAGGAAACTGTGCTACAACTTTAACCACTTCACCAAAGATTTATAAAATTGACATGATATGTATTGTAGTGGAGGCCAAATAATCTTTAATTAGTGTAATTACCTCAACTAAAGGGAACCATTTTTCTTTCCAAGAAGCCAACTTATCCTAGGCTTTATCAATTGTTGATTTCAATTCAATTTATATTATTATTCTATTAACAAGTGACATTCCTAAATACCAACTAGGAAGTCTATTGATATAAAACTATAGAATCATTTGAACCTCAATGCTTTCTATACTATGGTCTTTGAGAAAGAATATCCTAGACTTATTTAACTCTTTTACCAACAAGTTTCTCATATAGTAATAAAATATTCTTATTGAGTCTAGCTTCCTTAGTAGTAACTTATTCAAAAAATAGAGTATCATCCATAAACTATAAATGTGTTATGTTCCTTATTCATCCTAACAATTGTATCCTTTTAAAATTTCCTTTATCAAATTTATCTTTAAAATCCCTACCTAACACCTTTACCACAATGATAAACAAGAAGGGGGGAAAGGGGATCACTCTATCATAAACCCCATTTATCTTGAAAAAATTAGTGAACTAACTATTGATAAGTAAGGAAAAATATATAGCTTGGAGATAAAATTGTAAATATATTTACACCAATATTCCTAAATATAAACTTTCTCACTACCTTAATAAAAAACTCCTAGAAAATCCTACTATACACCTTATTCATATCAAGTTTTATATCATACATTATTTTTATTATGTTTGATGGGATGCATGGTTTCATGGTAAATAATAATCCCATCTAAGTCTTGTCTACCCTTCAAGAAGCCACCCCGGTCCTTAGAAATAAATCCTTTAATCATTTATTTATTCTTGATTTCATAGCCTTGGTAACAATATTATAAATTTTATTATAGAGAGTTATAGGCATAAATTCATCAAAGGAATTTGGTTCTTATTCTTATGGAAAATCACAATGAAAGAAGAATTGCATGCCTTCAACATGGCCTTCTTAGCCCTACATTCTTTTTCTATCATCCATATATACTATCCCTAATGTATGGAGCTAATTAAAATAGTTTATTCAATGGAAACTAATTTGAATAGCTCACACAATACTGAAAAAAAATTCTTCATAGAGAAAAATAAAGTTCTTGCAACAGATATGCAGCCCTGGTTTGCAACTTGCAACCAACTATCTCAAATTAAATTAAAATTTACAGATGAATTACAATCAGTCCAAAAGGACAATGGGATGCAACAAGCCCTTACAAGACTCATGGTAAATACAATAAAAATGATTTGAAATCAACAAATTAAAGCTTTGTAACAAAGCTTCTCTCCAACACCTGCAACAATAAACTACTCTCAACAATCAAAACCCTTCGATCTGCAACCACCGGTGATGTTTATGCCACTACTCCAATGTGCAAAAAAACCATCAAAACGCTTCCTAGAGGTATGCTACGCCCTCTTTGTGTCTCCCCCTAGGAAAAAATTCCTTCAAAAATAAAATTACTTTTCCTTAACACAAGTTGTGGTCTAATGAAATGCAATGTGAATGCCTTTAGTTTTAGTTTTCTTGCATTCCAACCCACTCTCAAGAAAATCAATGCCCATCTCAAGGAGTAGCCAATTAAATTAAAATACATCAATAAAAATGAATAAAATAAACTTTCCAAACCTCCAACTGGTCAAATATGGAAGATAGTGCTTTTATGGCTTTCTTGCTTTCTTGAATAAAGCAAAAATATTTTTTTCCCAATCCTGACATCCACCTTCAAGATCCCTATTTTTTAGGGCATATGGAAAATTCATCACCAGCAATTCACCGATGGAAAATTCACCACCAACAATTCACCACTAGAATCCATCGATGAAAAATTCACCGCCTAGTAAAATTCATCGCCAGCAATTCACTACCGTAGAAAATTAACCATGTTAATATTTTTAATAAAATCGAAGTTTTCAAAATGTATATTAAAAAATATTAATGCGGTTAATTTTCCACCACTGTGAATTGTTGGCGATGGATTTTACTTGGTAGTGAATTTTCCGTTGGTGAATTTTCCATGGCGGTGAATTTTCTGTCGGTGAATTGCTAGCGGTGAATTTTCCTAGAGCCATTTTTTAGGAGTTGTGGAATTCAAAATTTGGCATTACAAGTCAATTTGGATTGATCTCCCAAAAATCCATGCCTCCATTTCTTTTTTTATATTTTTTGCTTTCAAGGCAGATTCTCCTCCATTGCTTTTTCTGGCTTTATTGCTCTCAAGGCAGATTCTCCACTATCTCCTCACATCTTGTCTTCTTCAAATTTACTCCAAATTTCAAATTCAAATTTTTAACATGGAATAACATCCAAATGCACATCAAAATATGAATTTCACAAGACAAAATATGAAATTTAACTCACACCAAAAATTTCAATTAAAATCAAACACCTTTTATTGACACAGGATAGCCATTATGCCATGGATGCTCTTGCATCACTCCCACTACATACAATTTTTTAAGCATTTTATCAAATAAGCATTTTGAGCCTTATTCACATGCTAGTAAGTATTCTTCAATAATGTTTCTTGAGCTTGAATATCATCTTTATGAGTATAATCAATTAATTCCTTAAATAAATTGATTCCTTCATTTCTAATGGATTTTTTAACCTCCACAATCTTTCCAAGAGAGTTGTATACTATCATATTATTCTATATTATTCTATCTTCTTATATTTGTAGAAAGTTGAAAGAAACAGCCCCCCTCCTTGAGCCATTTCACATAAAAAAAATTGTTGCAAATAAATCTCCTCCATCCTCAAAATCATATAGAGATTTTTTATAAAACTATTTTTTAGCCCCTTAGATTTTTTTTATACTAAAAGAGAGATATTTATTTGAATGGTTTGCAACTTAGATTCAACTTGATTCTTCCTTTCAAATTTATTTCTCATACTATCCTTATTCCATCTTTTTAACCTATTTTTTAACCTCATACAATTTCTTATAAATCCTAAATCTTTTACTTTCCTTTACTTCTAGCTTCCACCATTCATTGAAGGTATCAAACAAATATGGATGTACATACCAAAATAATTTCATTTTGAAAGGGAATCTAATCAATCTATTATTATTACGTAGACTCAGCTCCTCTAGCCAATAATCCAAGAAATTAAAATGAATAACTCTAGAACAAAAGAATACTAGATTCAAAATCTAATTTTAATTCAAAAAAATATATCTAATATACATAGAATATTATTCTCCCCAATGCACTTATTATTCCAAATAAACCATCCATATTTGAGAACAATATCCACTAGTGAAAGCTCCTCACAAAAATCTTTGGTTGCATGAGAACTAGAAGTGAAATATTTACTACCCCTTGTTTCTCTTCTAGAAATATAATGGTTTTTAAATCTCCCACAATAATTTAGTTTTACCCCTTATCCAACTCCCTTAAATGTTTCAATTACTCCCAAAGCAATATTGCCCACTCAACCTCCAAATTAGGGCCATGAATATTGGTGCATACATTTGTTATTATTCTATAAAAAAATATACATTTGTTATTATTATATAAAAAAATAAACTTAACTAAGATACAATATTGTGATTTGAAAATAACCTTTTGGAAAACATGTATTAATTCCATAGAATGGAAAACCCTCTGACTATGCCATTCAAATCCACCACTCCATTGCCACCTTTCTATATGCATGAGAGAAAATCAAGTAAACATTTA